>QZGG01002558.1:0-35670 GCA_006409495.1 Sedum album
GGAGCGGCAGGGGCCAAAGGAAGGGGCGGAGGCGAGGCGGGGCGCCGCAGCCGGGGGGGGGAGAGAGAGAAGCCAAGGGCAGGGGGACCCGGCAGAGCCACGCGGGGGCCGAGGCAAAGAGCAGCCCCCGGGCGCGGGGGGGCACAGCGAGAAGGCGGGCAGAGGAAGAGAGGGCAAAAGGGCGGCGGACGGCCCAAACGGAGCCGCCGACAGCGAGAGAGAAACGCGGGGGAGCAAGAAGACGCAAGAAAAGCACGGCGAAGGGGGGAGGCAGCACCAGAGAGGGAGGAGAACCAAGAGGGCAGGAGCGAAGGGAGCGGGCCGGGCGAAGACGCGAGCCGAGAGGGAGCAGGAGGGAGCAAAGCGGGGCCGAGCGAACGGAAGGCGAGGGGAGCAAAGGACAAAGACAGGGGGAGAAAACGAGGGCGGGCCCGGAGGAAAGGAAAAGGGGAGGCAGGGAACAGGAGAAAGGGGGCCCAGGCCGGAGCCGGAAGGAGAGAGGGCCAGGAAAGAAAGAGGAGGGGAAAGGGGGGGGCGGCCAAAGGGGGGACCGGAGCGCCAGGGAACAAGAGGCGACGGCGGAAACAGGGAAGAAGGGAAAGCGGGGAGCAAAACACGAGGGAGGGAGGGGAGGAACGGCCGAAACAAGAAGCGGGAACAGCGAACAACCAGAGCCGAGGACGCACGACAGCAAAAAAGGGCAGGAAGGAAAGAGGGAAAGCCAGGGGAAAAGCAAAAAGACGCAGGGCGGAGGAAAGGCGAGCGGCGCCAAGAACAAAGAGGGGGAACGGAAGAACGAAAGAAAAGAGAGCGACCGGAGACGAAGAGAAAGGGCGAGGGAGCGGCGCAAGGGGAAGAGCCCGAGAGGGAGAAGACACAGGCCAGGGGACCGAACCCGAAGGGGGGGGGCAGAAGCAAAGAGAGCCACGGGGGGGGGCCCGAGGCAGAGAGGCACGACCAAGAAGGACGGGACGCAGAGGCCCGGAAAGAAGAAGGAAGGCGGGAAGGCCAACAGGCGGCGAGAAGGGAAGGCACCCGACCCAAGAGGACCCAGGGGGGAACGGCCAGGGCCAAAGGCACGGAAGGGGCAAGGCGCCAAGCCCGAAAACGGACGAGGGAAGGGACGGGAGCGGCGGGGGCCGGGCGGGCAGGGGACCAGAGGGGGCGAGGGGAGCAAGCGACCCGGGGGGAGGCCGGGGGAAGCAGAGACGCGGAGGCGGACGAGGGCAAAGCGGACGCCCGAGGCAGGAGAGAGAGAAGAGCACCAAGAGGGCGGGAGCCACGAGCGGACGGAGGCCAAGGCCAAGAGCGCGGAGCGGAAGCGGGAGAGCAAGACCGAGGCGAGCCGAGAGCGCGGAGGGAAGGGCGCAGGCAAGGAGCAGGCGCAAGAGGAGGCCGGGAAGAGGACGCGAACCGCCACGCGCGGGAGCACGAGAGGGGAGGCGCGCGGGGCGACCAGGGCACCACCAAGGCAGCGGGAAAGGGACGCGGAGGCAAGGAAGAGGAGAGCGAGCGAGGGGGAGGGAGGGAAGAGAGGACAAAGGGGGAGGAGGGCGAGGGAGCGGGCAGGGCAGAGAGGGCCGAGGCGGACACCCAAGGGCGGCGAGGGGAAGGAGCCGGAGGAGGCCGGCGAGAGGAGAAAAAGGCGGCCAAGCAAACCGAGGGCGCGAGGCAAGAGAAACCCAAAGAGGGGAAGAGGGGCCCAAAGAACGAGAGAGAGGGAAAAAGCAGGCCCGAGGACGCCGAGGCCGAAGCCGAAAGGGAAGGGAACGACGGAGGGAGCCAGAGGGAAACAGAGGAGCGAGGGAGAGACGCGCGAAGGACCCGGGCGCCGAAGGAGAAGGGAGAGAACCCGAGACCGGGCGGGGCCGGGAGGGAAGGAACGGAGAAGCAGGGAAGGGACGCGAGCAGCAGAGGAGAGAGGAGAAGGGCAGAACCCGGGCCGAGGCCCAGGGGGGCGGAAGAGAGCGACGAAGGCGGGGAGGCCAGGGAGGAAGAGGGAGCGGGAACGAAGAAAGAGAGCCGAGAAGCGAAAAAAGGGGAGCCGGAGCAAGGGCAAGAAGCGGGGGCAGGGAGAGGCCGGGGAGAGGAGAGGCGAGCACACAGACAAGCAGACGCAAGGCGAGGGAAGGGGGGAGCGGAAAGGAGAGCGGCGAGAAGGGCGCACCGGAGGGGGGAGGGGGGGGCGGCCAGGAAGGAAGAACGGAGGAGGGGAGAGAAGAGGAGAGAGAAACAACGCGCGGAAGGAGGCCGAGGGAAACCAAGAAAGAGAGGCCGGCCGGCCAGCCACACCAGAAGAAAGGGGGGGGCCGAAAAAACCGGCGAGGGAGGAAGACCGCCGAGGGAGAAGAGACAGAGGGCGAAAGAGAGAGCCAAAAAAGGAGCGGGCGGGGAGAAGCCGGCAGAAGCGCGAAGGGGAGCAGGGCCGGGACGGAGACCAAAGAAGACAAGGCAAGCAAAAGGGCCGAGAGGCAGGGAGAGAGAGAACAGCAGAGAAGGGAGCAGGGGGCAGAGCCACCAGGGGAGGCGCCAACAAGGAGGCCAAGAAGGAGAGAGCCAAGGGACCGAGGGAGGAAGAGGCAAGCAGACGGGGCAGGCGGGGGGGAGGAAGAGCAAGGAGAGGCCCCAAGAGCAGGCGAAGAAGAGCGAGGAGGGCCAGAAGAAGAGGCCAGGGGGAGGAGAAAGAAAAAGGAAGAGCAAAAAGGCGAGGGGCGGAAGCGGAAGCAGCGACGGGGAAGGAACAGAAAGAAAAGCAACGACGGAGGGGGAGAGGCAGAGGCGAAAAGAGGAGGCCGCACGGCGGGCGCGCAGGCAAAACCGGGCAGGAGACGGGCAGCGCGCACGGCGCCGAAGGGAGAAAAGAAAGAAGAACGCAGCGGCGGGCGGCGGGGAGGACCGGCCGCGCGGAGGGAGAAGACCAAAGCCAGGGAGGGAGAAAAAGGAGGAGGAAGCCGGAACGGGGCGAGGAAGCCGGCAGCAGGGGGGGAAGGAAGGCGGGGGGCAAGCGGGGCGACCGGGGGGCCGGAGGAGCAGGCAGAAAGAGGGAGAAAGAGAACCAGCGGAGGGGAGGCGGGCGCAAGAGCCAGGAGAGGAGCAGCGGAGGGGGAGCCGGGGGGCGACGGAGGCGCCGAGGACACGGGGAGGCGCGGAAGGAGGAGAACCAACGAGGGAGCAGCGGCAGCAAGAAGGGAAGGAGGAGAGACGGCAGGAGGCCGAGCCGGGGAGGAACGACCCGGAAGAACGAACGGGCAAAAGGGAGCGAGGGAGCAGAAAGAGAGGCCGGGGGCCGGACCCGGCGGCACCGGAAGGGGAGGGGAACAAGGAAAGGGGAGGGCGGGGCCGGGGGGGAGAGCAGGGCGGGGCAGGGCCAGGGAGGGGGGAAAAAGCCAAACAGCGCCGAGAGAGAGAGAGAGGAGGAGGGGAGCGAACGAACCGCACGCCGGCGGAGACGGCAGGAGGCCAGGGAGGAGAAGGGGCGGGGGAAAGCGGGAACCCAAGGCCGACAGGGAGGAAGAGAAGGGCAAGGGAAAGGCCGGGGGAGGGAGACAGGGGGGAGGGAGAAGACCAGGCACGAGGGCGGGAAGCGCGAGCGCGCCCCCGGAGGAACCAGAGAGCCAAGAGAAACCAGGAACCAGAAGAGACGAGCGGGCCCCACCCAGGAGGAAAGAGGGCGGAGGAGCCGCAGGAGACCGGACAGCGGGCGGGGGAGAGCCAGAGAAGAGGGAAGAGCAGAAACGGAAACAGGCGAGAGCGACAAAGAGAGGGAGGAAAGCAGGCGCACCGCAGAAAAACAGGCCGCCGAGAGGAGCGGGGAAGACGAAGAACAGAAACGGGGAGAGCCAGGGCGGGACAGGCAAGGGACGCGACGGAGAGAGGAAGACAGAGAGGGGAACAGAGGAAAAGAAGAAAGGGAAAGAGGGCGGGGAAAGGGGCGGGGGAAAGGGCCCGAAAAACGAAGCAGAGGGGCGGCGCGCCAGCGGAACAAGAGGGCCGCGAGGCGCAGGACGAAACGGGGGAAGAGAGGAAAGAGAACCAAGGGAGAGCGGGGGAGCAGAGGGGAAGCGAGCAGCAGAAGAAGAAGGAGGCCAAAAAGGAGGAGACAGGCGGGGAAAAGCAAACGGCCAGCGAAGAGAAGCAAAGGAAAGGCGGGCAGAAAAAGGCGCGGAGAAGCGAGAAGGAAGGGGCAGGCGGGACAGGCCAGAGCAGGAAGGAGAACGGAACCCAAGCGCCAAAAAAGAGCAAGCGGGCGAGGGGCGGAAGGGAAGAGGGACGGAAGCCCCAGGAAGAGGAGGAAACCGGAGGCCAGGGGAGGGACAGGAGAGGCCGCGGGCGGAGGCGGAAGCAAGGGCCCCAAAGGGCGGAGGGGAGCCAGGAGGGAGGGGCAGCGGGCGGGGCCGGGGCCGGGGGGCGAGAAAGAGAGGGAGCAAGGCCGAGGCGGGCGGGGGCGAGGGAGGCGGGGCCGAGCGAGAGGGAGGGAGCCGGGGAGCGAGGGGGCGAGAGAGCGGCGGGGCGCGGGGCAGGGAGGAACGAAAAGGGGCAAAAGCGCGAGGGGCCGCGGCCAGGCGAGGAGGCGCCGCGGGGGGGCGGAGGGCAGCGCCACGCCCGGGGGCAGCAGCCACGAAGGCGGAACGGAAGGGGAAAGCCAGAGGGCGACCCGGACGGGGGCGGGAGGCCCCGAAGAACCAACGAAGGGCAAGGGCGGGGCCGGGGGGGAGCCGAGGGCAAGGGGAACGGGAGGAGGCGAGCCGCCGACACGGCGGGCGGGGACGGCGAGAGCGGGAGGGACGCCACGGAGGGCGGGACGGAAAACAGAGAGGGGAGGGGCGGGCGGGGGGGAAGCGGGGCAGGGCGCGAGAGAGAAGGGGAGAAGCCAAGGAGGGGGGCCGGGGGCAGAAGACGGGGAACCAACAGGGGAACGAAGCGAGGACGAGAAAGGGGAGCGGAGGGGACAGGGGGGCGGCGGCAGGACCGCGACGGGACAGGAGCGGGAAAGGGGGGCAAGAAGCGGGGGCGGGGAGAAGGGCGAAAAGCAGGGAGGGGGGCGGGGGACCCCAGAGGGGAGGGGGGAGCGCGAAAGAGAGGAAAGAGCGCCCGCCAAACCGGACAGACGACGGGCAGCGAAGACGGCGGGCCACAGAAGGCGAGAGGGAGCGAGGAGAGCGAGGGGGAAGGCGGGGGACGCACGGGAAAGGGAGGAGCCCGGGCCCGCCGGGGCCGGCGAGGAGGGGAAAGCCGGGAGGGACAGAGCCAGACGAGGGAGGCCGGGGGGCCGAAAGAGGGGAAAAAGAAGGGCGGCGAAGCAGGGCGAGGGGACGCGGACCGGGGCGAAAAAAGGCGAGGCAGGGCGAAGGCGGGGGACACGGACAAAGGCAGGGAAAACCGCGGAAAGGAGGGCAAGAGGGGACCGGGGACAGAGAAGGGCCGAAGCAAAGCGCGGGAGCAAAAAGAGGGGGGCGCAGGGGAGCCGGCGCCAGGCCCCGGACAAAACGGGCGGGGGGGGGAGCCAGACACGGGACAGGGGGCGAGCGAGGCACAGGGCAGCAGCAAAGGAGACAAGGCGGGGAGAAGAAGCGACAACGCACGAGAACGCCCGGGGGACGAGCGGGGACGCCGACAGCAGCGAGGGGCCGCGAACAAGGGAGAGCGCACACCGGGGAAAGCCGGAACCCGGCCCCCGCGGACGAAGACGACAGAAGGGGCGGGGAAGGAGGGCCAAGACCAGGGAGAGAAGCAGGGAGGGCAAAGCCAGAGGGGAAGCGGACGCGGGCAACGGGACGGAAGGCAGAGGGGGGGGGGGGGAGAGGGGAAAAGGGGACAGAGAAGGCACCCGGACGGCCACGCGACAGAACCAGACAGGAGAGGGGCACCGCAGACGGCGCCGCGGGCAAGGCGGGCGAAGGCAGGGGAGCCGGGGCCGCGGGCGAGAAGCAGAAAGAGCCGGGGCAAGGGGCCAGGGGGAGGGGAAGCGGGGGCGGCGACGGCAGGGGAGGACGGAGGAGAGGGGAGGGGGCCCGCGCGGGCGCGGGGCGGGGGAGGCCCGGCCAGCAGGCCGGAAGGCCCAGAGGGGGGAGCCGGGAAAAGCGGACCCAGGGGAGCAGGAGCGGAGGGGACGAAAGAAAGCAGAGGGCGGGGCGAGCAAAAGGACGAGGGGAAAGCGGCGGGGGGCCGCGGCCGCGAGCCCAGAGGGACAGCGGGGAAGCAAGAGAGAACCGGGGCGGCGGGAGGAAGGAAGCGAGAGGAGGACAGGCCAAGCCCGGCCCGAGCCGAAAAGCCGGAAGGGGAGCCCAAAGGGACGGGGAAGGGGAGCGGAGCCAGGCGGGGAGGCCCGCGGCGAAGAGGAAGCCAGGGCGGACAGAGCCGGGCGGGCGGGCGGGGGGGGGCGCCGAGAGCCGGGCGAGGACGGAGGGGGGGAAGGGAGAGGAGCCGAGCGAGGCGGAAAGCCCGCGGGAGCAACGGAACCGGGGAAAGGAGACAGGAAAGACAGGGCGGGGGCGAGGCGAGGAGGAAGGAGAGGAGGAGGAGGGAGGGAGCCCGGCGCAGGGAGGCCGGGCGGCCGGGAGGAACGGGGGCACCAGGCCGACAGGGGGCGCGGGGGACCGAGGAGAAGGGGGCGCAGCGGGAAGAGGAGGCGAGCAGGAGAGAAGCAAGGAGGGCAACCGCGGGCAAAGAGAGAAGAGGGAGGAGGGCAAGGCAAGGGAGGGGACGCGCAGGGCGAGCCGAAGGAAGCAGCCGGGCCAGGGAGGGAAACCGGGCCCGGCGAGGGAAGCGGAGAGCAAGGGACAAAGGCGGGCGCGGGAAGACAGGGAGGGCGAGGACGAGGAAAGGCAGAAAGGAAGGCGGGAAGGGGGGACCAGGAGCCGGGGGGAGGGACGAAGCGGGGAGGGGCCGAAGAAAAGGAAGGGGGCAACGGGGCGGGGGCGCAAAGGGACGGGGAAACACAGGAAGAAGAGGGGCGGGGAGGGGCGCGACCCGGGGCCGGAGGAGGAGGCAGGGCGAGGGCGCGAGGGGGGCAGGGAAGGGAGAGAACGCAGCGGAGAGGGGCACCGGGGGGGGGAAGGCAGCAGGGCGAGCCGGAGGAGCCCGAAACCCAAGGGAAGGGGGCCAGGGGACGGGCCCCCCGCCGGGAGCGAAGGAGAGGGGAGAAGAGGCGCGGGGGAGGGACGGAGGGGGGGAGGGAGGGCGAGAGGGCGGGGAGCGAACGCCAGGCGAAGAGGAAGCGCAGGGAGACAAGGGAGGCCGGGGAAGGAAAGACAAGGCCGAAGCGGCGGGGGCGACGAACAAGGAAGCGAGAAGGAAGGCAACGAGGAAGCGCAGGGAGAGGGCGAGCCGGGCGCAGGAGGAACGCGGGCGGCAGGCGGAACACAGGCAAGGCGGACGGGAAGGGGGGGGCCAGGGGCGGACGGGGGAGGAACGCGGAAGAACCGGCCCGGGGGAGGGGAACAACAGCGGGAAACGGCGGCGAAGACCCCGGAGGCGGAGGAGCAAAAGGAGGAAGCCGCCCGAGGAGGGGCGCGCGGCGGAGGAGCGAGGGGGGGGGCAAGAGCGGACCAAGGCGAGGAGCAGGAGCGGGGCCGAGAGGAGGAGCAGCCACACGGGGACGGAGACACGGCCCAGACGCCGACGGGAGGCAGCAGGGGGGAAGGGGCCGCAAGGGGCGAAAGCCGGACGGAGCAAGGCCGCGGGGAGGGAGAAGGCCCACGGGCAGGAACGGCGGGCCCGGAGAAGAAGCAAGGACGGAGCGGGGGAAGAAGCAGCGGCGAACGCGGGGCCAGCAGCCGCGGGAAGACAGAGGAGGCAAGCGGGAGCCGGAAGGAGGGGGCGGAAAGCGGCGGGAGGGGGCGGGGGAAGGCCGCCGGCAAAGCCCAGGGCGCAACCCGGGACAGGCGGGGAAACGACCAAGCGGGAGGACGGGAGGGGCAGAGGGAAGGGCCGGGGGAGCGGGGAAAGGCGGAGAGAGCGGAAAGAACACCAACGGCGAAAGCACGCGGCGGGGCCGACACGGACACGGAGAGACGAAAGCGAGGGGAGCGAAGGGGAGGAGAGACCCCAGGAGGCCGAGCGGGAAACGAGGGAGACGAGGCGCGGGGCGGAGCGACCCGGGCAGGGCGGGAGCGAACGCGGGAAGGAGCCCGCCGGGGGAGGACGGGCGCAAGAAGGAAACGCAAAGGAAGGGACGGGGGCCCGCACAAGCGGGGGAGCAGGGGGGGAAGGCGAGGCAAAGCGAAGAACCGGACCAGGCGGGACAGGCCGCGAAGCCGCGGGAAAAGAGGGGGGCCGGCGGGAACGCGGACACAGGGGGGCAGGGCGGGCGGCAGCGCGGGCCGGAAGGGGGGGGGAAGGCCCGCAACGAGCGCAACCCGCGGGGAGGAGGCCACCAGGGAGGGGGGAACCCGGAACAGACGGCCGGGGAGAAGCCGGAGGAAGGGGAGGAGGACGGCAAGGCAGCAGGCCCCGGAGGCCCGGGGCGACACACGGGCGACAAGGGCCGGGACAAAGGGGCGCGAGCCCGCGAGGGGGAGCGAACCCCAAAAACCCGGCCGCAGGGCGGAGGGCAGGCGGCAACGCGCCGGCAGGAAGCCGGAAGCGCGAGGAAGCGCCGGGCAGCCAGACGGCGGGGAAGGCGGGCCCGGGCCGGGACACACCGCCCGGCACACGAGGGGAGCGGGCCAGGCCCGAAGGCGGGACCGGAACCGCAAGGAGGGGAGGCCGAAGGCAGGGCGAGGGACGGGAGGGAAGGCGGAACAAGGGAGCCGGACGGGAAGGGGCGGCGGGAGCACCGCCGGGGCAGGGAAAGCGAGGGCGGGGGGGGAGGGGGGGGAGACCGCGGCACACCCAAAAAGAAGCGAGCGACGGCGGAGGGAAACGGGGAGAGGGAAGGCGGCGGGCGGGGAGCGACGGGGAAGGAAGACCAAGCGCACGAGCGGAGGAGCCGAGGGCGGAACAAGGGAGAGGAGCCCCGGGGGACGGCCCGAGGGGCCCCCGGGGGGCGACAGGGGGCGAAAAAAGGAAAGAGAGGGAGGGGGGGCGCGCGCGGGGGCAGAGGGGGCCCCCAGGGGAGGCCCGCACGACGGGCGAGGAGCGCAGGGGGGAGAGCGCGCCCCGGAGAAGGGCGGCGGGGGCCGGGGCGGGGAGGGCGCGCAGCCACAGGGAGAGGGCAAGGGCGCAGCAGCGCCGGACCCGGAGAGGGGAGCAGCCAAGGCACAGGAGCAGGGCGGACGCCGCCGGGGCGAACCGGGGGGGAAACCAAACGGCGCCGCAGGAGGAGAGGGGGCGAGGCAGGGGAGAGCCAAGGGAGAGCCAACGGGCGAGGCACGGGGGGAGCCGGGCGGGCCGGGGGGACCACCACGGCGCCGCGCGGCGCGAGAAGCCAGACAGCCCGGAGCAGGGGAGGGACAGCGAGCGCGCGAGCACAGAGGGAGGGGGGCCGCAAGGGGAAAAGAAAAGGGAGCACCGAACAACGCAGCGGCACAGACCAAGAACGACGAGAGCACCCCGGGCAGGCGGGGGGGACGGAGGGAGCGGACCAGGCGAGCCGGGGGGGGGCAGGCGGGGCCCGGAGGGCGGGAGAAAGCGGCAAGCAAGAGGACGGGCCGAAGCCGCCCCGCCCGAAAGGAAGAACGGGAAAGGCGGGGGCCGGGCCGCAGGGACCAGGAGAGGGGAGCGAGCCGGAAGAAGAAGGCGGGGGAGAAAGAACGCACGGCGGGGGCGGCGACCCCCGCAGGCACGACGAACGCCCCCGAGCAGGGCAAGGGGAGGGGGCGAGGGAGCGAGCGCGGGACGCCAAAGGGAGCAGGGGGAAAAAGGAGCGGAGAGGGCGAGGGGAGGACCAGGAGGGGCGCGGAACGCCGGCGGGGGGCGGCGCAGCGGAGGGAGGGCACAAGGGCCAGGGGAAGGAAGAAGGGGGAACAACCACACGGGGAGAGCGCAGGACAACGGAGAGGGGGAGGCGGCGGGCGGGAAGGAGGAAGCGCGCCCGAAAAGGAAGCGAGGGAGGCGCGCACAAGGGGGACCGGGGGGCGAGGAGGGACGGGGCGAGGGCGGCGAGGGCGGGCGGCAGGCCAGGAGGCCCAGCGGCGCCAGGGAAAAGAAGAAGAGGGAAGAAGCAGCGGACGCCGGCAGGGAGGCGCCACGGGGCGCGGGGGGAGAGAGCGCAGGGGGAGAGCGCCGCGCGGCAAGGGGGGCGGGGCGAGGACGGGGGGGAGGGCGAAGGGGCCAGACGGGAAGAGAGGAGCGGGGACCGGAACCGGGGGCGCACGGGGCGAAGGAAGGGGGAAGAGGACCGAAACAGGCCACGGAAAGACGCGACGGAGACAAAGAGGGGCGGGCAAGAACGGAGAGGAGGGAGGAGGGGCAGGGGGGCAGAGCGAGGAGGGAGCGGACAGGGACGGGAGGGGGAGGCGGCGGCGCGCCGAGGGGGCCCGCAGCGGGGAGCCCGGGGGAAGAGGAGCAAGGGGCCCGGGCGAACAACGGGAGGCACGAGCGCCCGGCAACCCGGGGAGCGAAAGGCGGCAAAAAGGAAGGAAAAGCCAGGGACCGACCCCAGCGGCGCCACCCCGGAGGAACGACGAGAGCACCCCAAGGAGGCCGGCGGCAGCCAGGGGGCGCGGACCGACCAGAGAACCCGGGGCAAGAAGGGGAACGCAGGAGCGGGCCGCGCGCAGGGGGGCAGGAAGGGGCGGAGAAGGGCAAGCACGCAGGCGGAAAACGAGCGGGCGGAGAAGGGGCGAGCACGCAGGCGGAAAACCCGCAGGCGGAAGACCAAAGAGGCGGGCAGAAAAGGGGGGAAAGCGCGCCGGGCCGGGGGCGCCGGGAGCGGGGGAGCCGCCGGAACCACAAGAAGCCGGAGGGAGAAGGGGAGGCCAACGCAGCACCGGGGGAGAAGAGGGGCGCGGGGGAGAGCACAGGACGAGGAAAGGGGGAAGCGGGGGGGGGGAGGGAGGGGCGAGCGGGGGCCGCGAGGGGAGAAGCAGGCGGGGGGCCCGAGAGGCGGGGGGGACCCGGGGGCGGAGGGCAGCGGGGCGAGGCCGCGGAGCGCCAACGCGGGAACGGAGCCGAGACAAAGAGAGAGGAGAGCACCCAAGGGGGCCGAGGCGGCAGGGCGAGCGAGGAGGGAGCAGGCAGGGACGGGGAGAAGAGCCGGCCAGGGAGCAGCACCGGAGGAGGGCAGAACCGGAAAGGGAAGGGCGAGGGGCAAACGAGGAAAGGCGGACGGGGGAGACCGAGGCACCCAGAGACGAGGAAGGGCGGAGGAAGCGACGAAAGGCGGCGGGGAGGGGAAAAGAAGCAGGGAGCCGGAGAGGCCCGAAGAGGGAACCGGGCGAACGGCGGCGGAAGCCAGGGGCAGGCAAGAGACAACCGGGCGAACGGAAACAGCGGAGGAGCCAGAGGAAAAGAAAGCAAAAGCGAGGCCCGGAGGAGCGGCGAGCGAAAGGGGAGCAGCCGAAACCGGGAAAACGGGGGGGGGGAGAGCAAGACAAGCGGCGGGCGGCGAGGCGAAGCGGGGGAGGGCGGCACCCGAGAGGGCGAGAGGCCAGGAACCGAAAGCAGCACGAGCGGACGCGCGGACCCGAGGAGCAGGGGGCACGGGGAAGCCCGGGGAAGCAGCAAGGACCACCGGGCAAGGCGAAAGACGCCGGGGGGACGAGAGCGAAGGAGGACGGGAGGGAAGGGGGAAAAGAACCCCCAGCGGGGAGGGAAAGAGAACAGGAAACCGGAAGCGCCCAAGCAGGGGGAGGAGCACGGGCGCGGACCGCGGGCCGGGGAAGAAGGAGCCGGCGACGCAGAGGCAGGGGCGGGGGAAGGGAACCCACCGGAGCCGGAGCGAAAGCGAGGCGGCAGAGGGCAAGGGGCACGGCGGAGGGACCCGAACCGGGGGAGCGAGCCAGGACCAGGAGGAAGCGGGGGGAAACGAAGGGAGGGCCGAACCGACGGAGGGGGAAAAAGCAGCGGAGGAGGGGGGGAGGGGGGAAAGGCCACGCGAACCCAGAGCGAGCGGGGGCGCCCCGAAAGGCGGGGAGGCGCAGCAGGGGACGGGACAGCGAGGGGGAAAGCACGGGGGCGGGGCGGGCCGCGAGAGCGGGACCAAAGCGAGGCAAACGCGGAAGACGAGAGAGGACCGCAAACAGGGGCAAGGGCGGCCAGGGAGACGAGGGGGGAGAAGCGGCAGCGGCGAGAGGGAAACAGCCCGGAGCACCAGCGAAGGCCCCGAAAGGACCGCGCAGGGAGAAAGGAGGAGAGGGGGCAGAGACAGCCAGGAGGGGGGCCGAGAAGCAGCCACCCGGGAAAGAGGGCGGAAGAGCGCACGGAGCGAGCGCGCCGGCGCCGAAGAGGAACGGGGCGAAGCGAGCGGCCGAAGCGGGGGGAGGGAAAAAGGCAGCGGGAGGGGAGCGGGCCGCCGGAGAGGGAAGCAAGCGCGCGAGCGGGGGGGGACAGCGGCCGCGCGGGCGCCGCCGGGGGGGGGGGAGAGGAGGGCACCCGCGCGCGCGAGGCGGCCCGCGAAGGCGGAACGCGCCCCGACCGAGGCAGGGGGACAGCCCACAGCGGCGGCAGAGCGCGGAGCCCCGGGCAGCGGCGGCGCAGGAGCGCGCGAGCAGGAGCGAGGACGCACGCGGGCAAGGGGGGCGGCGGCGAGGCAAACCGCCGGGCGGGCGCGGCACCCCGACCGCCGGGAGCACGGAGCGGGCAGGGAGGGCCGGAGCGGGGAGCCGGGCGGGGCCCGCGCGACGAGGAAGCGGAGCCCCCAGCGGCGCACGGGCCGACCGGGACCCCGGGGAGGGCAGAGCGAGGAGGCAGAGGGGGCCGCGAGGGGGGACCGCGCGCGCGGCCCGCACCGAAACAGGGCGGACCCCGAGAGGGCCAGGCAACGGCGGCGCCGCAACGCAGGCGGGGAGAACCAGCGAGCGCGGGGCGAGGGGCAGGGCACCCCGAACCACAACGCAGCCGCGGAGGGGGCAACAGCAGGCGGGGCGGACCGCCACGGAGGGGCACCCAAGCGGCAGCCGGGGCAGGGAGAGAGCACCCAGGGGCGGGGCCAGAAGCAGGGACAAGGGCCCGAGGAAGACGCGCGGGCGCGACGGCGCCGGGGGGGCCCGGAACCAAGCCACGGCCGAGGAGGCGCCGGCGCAGGCGGCAACAGGCACGCGGGCAGAGCCAGGGCGCCGCCCACGGCGGGGAGCGGACGGGGGCAGGGCGAGGGCACGCCCCGAGGGGGGGGCGGGGCACCCGGCCCGCACGGGACGACGGCGCGAGCGGGCACCAGGAGGAGGGAGCCGGGCAAGGGGGCCGGGCGGAGGCACACGGGAGGCCACGGGCCCCAGGCGACGGGGCAGAGCGGAAGCGAGGGAGGCGGGCGGGACGGACGCGCGCCAGCGAGGGGGCAGCACGCCACCGCGGCGAGCAGCACGACGCGGGAGGCGCGCCACAACCCCGGGGCACGGGGAGGGCGGCGCCCAGGGCGCGCGCCGCGACGACGGGAAGCGCGGGGCGGGCGGGGCCGCGGGCGACGAAGAGGGGGCAGGGCGCCAGGGGGCGCGGGCCGCCCAGGAGGCAGCAGCAGGGCGAAAGGGGAACCGAGGCGGGAAGCGCCGGAGCAAGGCGGAGGGCAACGCCCCGAAGCAGGGCGGCGCGGACGACGCCCGGCCGCGGCGCGGGGGCCGAGGAGCCACCGGAAGCCGGGCCGCGGGGAACCGCGCCCGGAACGGGAAGGGGAGGCCAGCCGAAGGGCGGCGAAAGGAAGGAGCGGAGCAACGGCCAGGAAGGAGCAAGCAGAGAGCGAACGGCCGACGCGGCAAAAGGGGGGCGAGCAGAGCGGGGAGCGGCGAAGGGCACGAGGGGAGAGAAGCGGACGCGAACCGCGGACAGCCGCCACAGGGGAAACCACCGCCGCGCGGGCCCCCCGACGGAGGCGACCAGAGAGGCCAACGAGAGACAAGAACGCCCCCCGAACACAGCGGACAACGGGCAGCGGACGGGGCGCGCCAAAGAGCAACGCGGCGCAAAAGGGGCGGAGGGGAAGCCCAGGCGAACGAAGGAGGCGGGGGGGCCGGAGGAGCCCCAGCGACAGGAGAACCCGGAACGGAGAGCGGGCCCCCCCGGGGCGGCCCGACGCGGGGGGCGGAAGAAGGCGGGGGAAGAAGGAGGGAGCGCCCCGGCGCCGACCGCGAGGGGAAGAAGGAGGGAGGGCCCGGCGCCGACCCGGACGGCCCAACCGGAGAGCGGACAGCGAAGGCGGGCCACGGAGGGAACAGGGGGCGAGGGGCGGGCCGCGACCCCGGGAGGCCGAAGGCCGCCGGGGGAGCGCGGAGGGCCGACGGGGGGACGAGGGGGGCGGGCCAGGAGGGCCGGCCGGGGCCGCAGGGCGCGCAAAGGGGAAGGAGAGAGGGCAGCAAGGGGGGCGCAAGGGCCAACGGGAGCCGCGGCCCCAGGGAGCCCAGAGGAGGGAACCCGAGGAGAGCCGCCGACGCCAACGACCGGCCAGGGACGAGCCAGACGAGAGCGGACCAACGGCCCAGCCGACCGCCGCGACGGGCGGGACAGCCCAGCGGGGCGCAGGAGAGGCGGCAGGGGCAGGGGGCGGGCCGCGGCCCCAGGACGGAGAAAAAGGGAGCCACCGGGGCAGGGACAAGAGACGAGCAGGACCGGCGGGACAAGAGACAGCCAACCCGGAAGCGCAAGACCCAAGGGCAAGAGCGGAGCGCGACCAACGGAGCGAGAGCCCCCCGAGCCAAGGGAGCAGACAGGAAGGAGGCAGAGGCGGCGGCCAGAGGCGGGCCCGGGCGCAGCGGGGCCAGCCGGACGGGAACCAGAGACCGCGCCCGGGAAGGAAAGCAGCGCACCGACGGGCCAACCAAGGGGGAGAGAAGCAAGAGAGCCGGGGCGGAGCGAGGCAGCCGGCCCGAACGCAGCAGACAACGCGCCGGGGGACGGCGCGCGCCAAGGGGGGCCCCCCGGCGGCCGGCCCAGGGCAAGGGGAAAGAACGCCGAGGAGAAGAAAAAGAAGGCGGGAAGAGACCCGCCGGGGCCGACCCGAGACACGCGAAGAGCCGGGGCAAACCGGCGCCCAGGGGGAGGCAAGAGAGAGAGAAAGAGACACAGCCCAGGGCACGGAGCGGGGGCGGGCGGAGGGACGGAGGGGGGCGAAGACCAAGAAGGGAGGAGGGAGACCAAGCAGCGGCGGACGGCGAGAGCCAAGCGCCGGGCCCGGCGGAAAGGAAAAAGAAGGGCACGGGCGGCCGGGCGGGAGGGAGGAGGAGGACAGGCCGAGGGAGGGCAGCGGGCGCCAGACCGCCGGGAAAAGCAGGAAAAAAAAAAGGCGCGAAGGGACGAGCCCGCCGGCACCCCAGAAGGAAAGGGGGGAGCGCGGAGGCGGGGCGGGAAGAGGCGGGGAGGGCGCCAGGGCGGGCCCAGGGAGCCAAACCGAAAGCGGGGCGCGAGAGAGAGCGGGCCAGACACGGAGAAGGGCGGGAGGGAGGCGCGAGAAGAGAGGAGCCGGGGGGGCCCCCCGGACCGCCCGGAGCCCACGAGGGAAGAGAAAGGGGAGCGACAGGGGAGCGCACCGGAAGCGCCACAGCGAGCCGCCGGAGGAGAAGGGGGGGGCAAACCCCGGGGCGAACAGGAGGAGGACGCCAGGCGAAGGGCCGGGGAGGAGCCACAGCGCAGGGGCAGGCGCGGAGGAGCACAGGAACGAGCCAGGGGCGGAGAGCCCGCACAGCCCAGGCACAACGACGCAAGGAGCAGGGCGCGCGCGACCAACGGAGCGAAGAGCCCGGCGGGCGGGGCCGCCCACGGGGGCCCACGAGGCCAAAAGCGAGAGAAACCCCAGCCCGCGCGGGCCGGGGGAGCCCCCAGGGCGCCACACAGGGGAACAGCGGGACGGAAAAAAGGGAGCCGAGCAACGGGGGCCGACCGAGGAGAAGAAGCGCGGGAGCGGGGGCGACGGCACCGGCGAGAAACGAAAGAAGACGGCCAGCGCCAAGGGGAACGCAGACGGAGCGCGCGGCGGGGGGGGGGAAGCGGGAGCAAACCAAAAGACCCAACAAGCACGAGCGGGCCCGGAAAAGGAGGGGAGCCAGCCGCACCGGCCAGGACGGCGACCGGGGACGACGGCACGCCAGGCACGAGCCCGGCCGGCGCAGCCCCCGCCGGGCGGGGAAGGGAACGACGGCGGGCAGGGCCAGCGCCAGAGGGGGACGGGCGGGGGGGGACAAGCCCGGGAACGAAGGCACCGCCGGAGGGCGGACCGGCGAGACGAGCGAGGCCGGCGGCAGGCAGGCGAGGGGCAGCCGGCAAGCCGAACGGAGGACGGGGGGGGGGAGCGCACCCGCGCGGGAGCGCGACCCGGGGCCCGGCCAGGAGCACGGGGGGCGCCCAGGGCAGAAGGGGCAGGAGGACGGGACGGCAGCCGCACCGGCCGCCGGCGGAGCACCGGCAGGCGGGGCAGGGGGCCAAACGCAAGGGGGCAACGAAACACGAGGGGGCGCGCGGGGCGGACGGAACCCAACACCGGACGGCACGAGCGGACGACAGCCAGGCACCACCGGGGCCGCGGGCCCGAAGGCACCCCGCGCGGGCAAGAGGAGGCGCGGCAGGGCAAGCCCGGGGAAGGGGCGGCGCGGGGCAGCGAAGGAAACCACAGGCGCCACCGCGGGGCGGGCCCCCGGCAAGGCCGGGGAGGGGCAGGCGGGCGAACGGACGCCCCAGGCGGGAGACGGAACGCGGGAGCGACAGCACGGCACGGGGCGAGACGCACAGCGCCGAGGAGCCAGCGGGGACAGCGAGGACGACGGGGAGCGAAGCCCAGGCGCGCCCCGAGCGGCGCGCGCAGGGCAGGGCGGCCCAGCAGAGGGCGGGCGCCGGGGGGGCGGGCCGAGCGCGACGCAGGGCACCGCGCCACCGGAAAGGCCCGCGGCCCCGACCGGACGCCAGCGGGGGAGGGCCACCGCCGGGCCAGGGGGAGCCCGGGGAGGGGACGGCGGACGGAAAAAGCCACCGACAGACGCGGGACGCCCAAGCAGGCCGGAGAACGCGGGCAGCCGCGGGAGGACCGCGGCGGCGGGCACAGAGGGAGCCGAGGCGGAGGCCCCAGAGACCGGCAGGGCGGCGGCGCCGGGAAAAGAAGGGCAGGACCCGGGGCCGGCGACCGCCACGCGGCAGGGCGCCGGCAGGCGGGCGCCCAGGGCGGAAAAGGCCCCACGGCGGCCGCCCGGAGGAGGCGGGGCCGGGGCGCAGGCCCAGGGGGCGGAGCAGCCGCGCGGACCAGCGACGGAGCAGCGCCGGGGGAAGCGAGGGCCCCACCAACGAGCGAAGCAGACGCGAGCCCCGCCGCGGGCGGAGGCCGCCGGGGGCGCCGCAGCCGACGGGGAGGAGCAGCCGGGGCCAGGGGGGCCCCGCCCAAGGGCAGGGGCGGACGCGGGACGCACCCGGCCGCCACGGGAAACACCACGGCCCGGCCGACGGGCAGGGGGAAGCAGGCCGCCAGCGGGCAGCCGGAGCCAGGAGCGAACGCGCCAGGAGAGGCAGAGGGGCAGGACGGAGAGCGGCCGGGGCGGAGACAAAGCAGAGGCGGAAGGGGCGGGCAGGCCAAGGCAGAACGGGGAGCCAGGCGCGGCAGAGGCGCCGGGAGGGCGCGCCCAGAAAGAGAGCCAGCCCGACCCCCGCACGGCAAGCCCACGAGCCGCGGAGCCAAGCGCAGGCGAGCACGGCGGGGGGGCAAGGAAAAAGGGAAAAACGGCCAGGGGGGAGGAGAAGCAGGCGCGAACGGAGGACGGCCACCACGGCAAGGGGACACGCGACCGCGGAGGAGAGCCCGGCCCGGCCCCCAGCGAGAAAGAGAACGGACGAAGCCGAAGGCAAAGGGGCGAGAAACGCAACGCCACGAGGCGGAAGGGGGCCACGGCCCGGGGAGACCCCGAAAAGGGGACAAAGGCCGGGGCGGAGGAACACCGACAAGAGGCGGCACGACAAAAAGGAGAAGGGAACCCCAGGAACGACGGCCGGGAGGAAGGGCAGAGGAAGAGAAAGACAGGGCGGACCGAGACAGAAGGGGAACGGGCGAGCCGCGGCCCGAGCAGGGAAAGGGGACCGCCAGGGAAAGGAGGAGGCAGGCGGAGCGACAGGAGAGGCCAACGACAGGGCAGGGCCAGAAGCCAGAGGAGAGAGGGAAAGAGGGGACCGCCGGGCGGCGCGCAGGCGAGAAGCCGCGGACCGCGGAGCCCCCCGGCGCCGCGGGCCACAGAGAAAAAAGGGAGGACGGGGCCAACAGGGCAGCACGGAAGAAAGGACGCACGGAGCCGGGAGCACGAACGAAGACGAAGCGAAGAAGACGAAGAGAAGAGAAAAAGAACGGGCGGGCCGGGAGACGGGCCCCGGGGCCGGGGCGACCGCGGGCGGGACGCAAGCGAGCGGAGCAGAGCCCGGCAACACAACAGAAGGCAGCGAAAGGAGCGCGGAGACCCACCAAAGCACGAAAGCCAGGAGCGGGCAGAAAAGGGAGGCCGAGGCGAAGAGGGCAGAACCGCAGGGAGAAGCGCACAGGAACCCGGCAAGGGGGAGACAAGGCAGGAGGGCGGAGCGGGAAGGGAGGGAAGGGAAGAAGAGCGAGGCAGGCAGACAGAAGAAAAGGGGCGCGAGGGAGGCAACCGCGGGACCGAGGGAGAGAGGAAGAGGAAAAAACCGAAGAGGGCACAGAGGACGGGGGAGCGAAAAAGAAAGCGGAGGGAGGGCGGACCCGCCGCGCAAGGAGAAAAGGGGCAGAGGGACAGGAGCAAACCGAGGGACGGAAGGAAGGAGGGAAGGAAGAAAAAAGAAAAGAGAAAGAGAGGGAAACAGAAAAGAAGAAAGAAGGAAAGAAAAAGGAAGGAGAAGAACCCAGAGGCCAAAGAAAAAAAGGGAAACGGGAAAAGGAGCGGGCGGAGGCGCGAACGAGGAAAAGGAGCCAAGGACGGCGAAAGAAGGGAACGAGGAGCCGGAGGAGGGGAAAAGCGCAGGAGGGGGCGGGAGAGGGGCAGGAAGGGGACGGAGCGGGCAACGGGCCACGAGCACCCCCAAAAAACCAAACGCGGCCGGACGGAAAGGGGCCAGAGGACGAGGAACCGCGGGAGGGGAAAGCACGGCGGAGAGACCGGGAGGGGCCAGAAGGCACAAGAACAGGCGGGAGGCGGAGGAAGAGGGGGAAGGGGAAGGAGGACCCGGGGGAGAGAGCACAGGGGCGAGGAACCCGAGAGGCGGGCGGAGGAAAAGAGCGGCAACAAGGGCGGGCGAGGGCGGGGGAGAGGCGGAGCCAAGACGGGAGCAGGGGCGGAGGCCAGGGGAAGCGCGAGAAACAGGGAAAGGGAGGGCGAACCCAAGAACGAAAGGGGGGAAGGGACGGGAGCAGGCGACCAGGAGACAAAAGAGCGGGGGCGAAAGAGAGGGAGGCGGAACGAGGAGAGGGCCAAGGGCCAAGAGGGAAAGAAGGGCAGAGGGGGCCCGGACGGGGGCCGGGGCAACAAAGAAGGCGAAAGGCCGCGACGGGGGAGAACAGGGCCGAGGCAAAGAGCAAGGAGGCGAAGCACGGCGGGGGACACGAGGGCGGAAACCCAAGGACGCAAGCGGAGGGAGAGGGAAAAGACAGGAGGGCCAAGCCGAGCAGGAAAAGGAGGGAAAGGAGACGCAAGGGAAAGGGAGGAAACAGAAGGCCAGACGCGAGCGCAGAGAGACAGAGAGAAGGCGGGGGAAAGCCGGAGGCGAGGAAAGGCGGAGGGACGGGGGAGGGAGAGCGGGCAGAGCGGGCGAGAGCCACCCGACAAGAGGGGGCAAAAAGCCAAAAGAAAGGAGGGGAGCCCGGAGAAAAAGAAAACAGAGGCGGGAACCCCGGGCACGCGCAGGGCACGGCGAGGGACGGCAGAAGAAAAAACGGGAAAAGCCGAGCCAAGGGAGCGGAAGCGAGGAGGGAACAGGGGGGGAACCGGAGGCGGAAACACGGAAAAAAAGCCGGGGCGGAGCAAAGGAGCGAGCGAGCCAGGAAAAAGAGGCAACAAAAGACAGAAACAAAGCCACGAGCGGGGGACGGCAAGCAAGACGGGAGGAACGCCCGAGAGAGCAGGAAAAGCAAGACGGGGAGGCGGAGCGACGCAGCAAGGGCCCAGGGAAAGAGGAGCCACACAAGGAAAAGCACGGGCCAGGCGGGGGAGGAGGGGCAGCCCGAAAACGGCCGGGGCGAAAGAGGGCGGGCAAAGGAAGGGCCGAAGGAGGGGAGGCGGCCAAAGGGAGGGCGAGGCCAGACGCAAAAAAGAGGAGACGCAGAGAAGGGCAGAGGCAAAGAGAGCGGGGCACAGGGCGGGAAGCCAGGAACAGAGAACAGAAGCGAGAGAGACACAGAGAGCCACGGAGCCAGACAGCGCGAGCGGAAAAGAAGCAAGAGAAAAAGAAAGAAGCGGAAGGGAGCAAGAGAGGGCGCGAAACAAAGGAAAAGGAAACGAAAGAGGAAACAGAAAGCAGGGAGCAACGAAGCCCGGGGGGGAACGGGCGGAAGAAGAAGAAAGAGGAAGCGCAGGGAAAGACCAGGGAAGAAGGGGAAGCCGAGGCAGGGGAGGCCGGAAAGAGGCCAGGCCGAAAAGAGAAAGAGGGCGAGGGGGGAGAGGGGGGCAGGGACGAAGGCAGGAGCGGGCAGGGACAGAAGGAAAACGGCAGGCGCGAGGCGACGAGAAGGGGAGGAAAGCCGGGCAGGGGCGGCGCGGCGAGGGAAGGGGAGGGGCCCAGAAGGGAGCCGAAGGGGGGCCGAAGGCGGCGGCGGAGGAGCGAGGCAACCGCGGAGCAAAAAGAGAGACCGGGGGAGAGGGCAGCGCGGCAACAAGGGGAGGAAGGAGCAGAGCGGCCCGAGGGGGCCGAGGGAGAGAAGAACCGAGGAGGAGGGGGCGGGAAAGGGCCAAACGAACAAGGGCAACGAAAGCGGGCAAGGGCGGAGGGGACGAGGGGCAACGCGAGGGAGGCCGCGAGCCGGAGAGGACAGGGAAGGGACAGAAAGGGCGAGAACAGAGGGGGGGAGGCGGAGGAACAGCGACGCGAGGAGGAAGGGGGGAGGCGGGGCGAAGGAGGAAGAACGAGCGGGGAGCGCGAGAAGGGGGCAGGGGAGGCGCGGACCGAGGAGCGGGAGAGACCAAGAAAGAGGGACGGCGAAGGAGGCGACGACGAAAGAGGGACGCAGGGGGGGGCAAGCGCGGCGAGGCGGGGGCAGGGGGCGCGGGGCGAGAGGGGGCAGCCGGGGAGAGAGCGAGCGGCAAGAAAGAGGGAAGGGGCGGAGCAAGACACAAAGGGAGAACGCCCCAGGAAGGGCAAGGGCACGGAGAGGCAGCACGGGAGGAAGGGGGGCAAGCGGGCCCCAGCCCCGGCGCAGCAAGGGACGCCGGACGGAGACGAAGGAGGGCGGGGCGGGCGAGAAACGCCGACCGCGCGAGCGAGCGCGGAGAGGGGGGAGGGGCAAAACGCCAGGGACAGGCAGAAAAGAAAGGCGAGCCCCACGCGGACCAAGACAGAACCGGGACGGGGGCAAAGAACAAGGAAGGGGAAGCAGGGCAGGAACAAGGAAGCGCGGGAGGAGAAAGAGAGCCAGGGGGCAAGGCGGGAGGAAGGGGAGGGCCGACAAAGGAGCGGACGAAGGACGGAGAGAAGACGGAAAGGCGGGAGGCAGAGGCGACAGAGGGGGGCGCAGCCGGCAGAGACGAAAAGGGGAAGAGGCGCAGCCGGCGACAAAAGGAGCACCCGACGAGGAGCAGCGCAGGGCGAGGGAGAACGAAGCAAAGCAGAGGGGGCGAGGGCGCAAGCGGGCGGACGGCGCCGACGGAACCAAGGGCGAAAAGAGGGAAAAAAGCAGGCAGGCACAACCACGGAGGAAGGAGGCCGCGAAAAGGGAAGGAGACGAAGCCGGGGGAGAAAGCAAAGGGAGGGGGGCGGAGACGGCCGGGGGGGGAGAGAGAGGAGAAGACCAAAGCCAGGGAGGGAGAAAAAGGAGGAGGAAGCCGGAACGGGGCGAGGAAGCCGGCAGCAGGGGGGGAAGGAAGGCGGGGGGCAAGCGGGGCGACCGGGGGGCCGGAGGAGCAGGCAGAAAGAGGGAGAAAGAGAACCAGCGGAGGGGAGGCGGGCGCAAGAGCCAGGAGAGGAGCAGCGAGGGGGAGCCGGGGGCGACGGAGGCGCCGAGGACACGGGGAGGCGCGGAAGGAGGAGAACCAACGAGGGAGCAGCGGCAGCAAGAAGGGAAGGAGGAGAGACGGCAGGAGGCCGAGCCGGGGAGGAACGACCCGGAAGAACGAACGGGCAAAAGGGAGCGAGGGAGCAGAAAGAGAGGCCGGGGCCGGACCCGGCGGCACCGGAAGGGGAGGGGAACAAGGAAAGGGAGGGCGGGGCCGAGGGGGAGAGCAGGGCGGGGCGGCAGGGCCAGGGAGGGGGAAAAAGCCAAACAGCGCCGAGAGAGAGAGAGGGAGGAGGGGAGCGAACGAACCGCACGCCGGCGGAGACGGCAGGAGGCCAGGGAGGAGAAGGGGCGGGGAAAGCGGGAACCCAAGGCCGACAGGGAGGAAGAGAAGGGCAAGGGAAAGGCCGGGGAGGGAGACAGGGGGGAGGGAGAAGACCAGGCACGAGGGCGGGAAGCGCGAGCGCGCCCCCGGAGGAACCAGAGAGCCAAGAGAAACCAGGAACCAGAAGAGACGAGCGGGCCCCACCCAGGAGGAAAGAGGGCGGAGGAGCCGCAGGAGACCGGACAGCGGCGGGGAGAGCCAGAGAAGAGGGAAGAGCAGAAACGGAAACAGGCGAGAGCGACAAAGAGAGGGAGGAAAGCAGGCGCACCGCAGAAAAACAGGCCGCCGAGAGGAGCGGGGAAGACGAAGAACAGAAACGCGGGGAGAGCCAGGGCGGGACAGGCAAGGGACGCGACGGAGAGAGGAAGACAGAGAGGGGAACAGAGGAAAAGAAGAAAGGGAAAGAGGGCGGGGAAAGGGGGCGGGGGAAAGGGCCCGAAAAACGAAGCAGAGGGGCGGCGCGCCAGCGGAACAAGAGGGCCGCGAGGCGCAGGACGAAACGGGGGAAGAGAGGAAAGAGAACCAAGGGAGAGCGGGGGAGCAGGGGGAAGCGAGCAGCAGAAGAAGAAGGAGGCCAAAAAGGAGGAGACAGGCGGGGAAAAGCAAACGGCCAGCGAAGAGAAGCAAAGGAAAGGCGGGCAGAAAAAGGCGCGGAGAAGCGAGAAGGAAGGGGCAGGCGGGACAGGCCAGAGCAGGAAGAGGAACGGAACCCAAGCGCCAAAAAAGAGCAAGCGGGCGAGGGGCGGAAGGGAAGAGGGACGGAAGCCCCAGGAAGAGGAGGAAACCGGAGGCCAGGGGAGGGACAGGAGAGGCCGCGGGCGGAGGCGGAAGCAAGGGCCCCAAAGGGCGGAGGGGAGCCAGGAGGGAGGGGCAGCGGGCGGGGCCGGGGCCGGGGGGCGAGAAAGAGAGGGAGCAAGGCCGAGGCGGGCGGGGGCGAGGGAGGCGGGGCCGAGCGAGAGGGAGGGAGCCGGGGAGCGAGGGGGCGAGAGAGCGGCGGGGCGCGGGGCAGGGAGGAACGAAAAGGGGCAAAAGCGCGAGGGGCCGCGGCCAGGCGAGAGGCGCGCCGCGGGGGCGGAGGGCAGCGCCACGCCCGGGGGCAGCAGCCACGAAGGCGGAACGGAAGGGGAAAGCCAGAGGGCGACCCGGACGGGGGCGGGAGGCCCCGAAGAACCAACGAAGGGCAAGGGCGGGGCCGGGGGGGAGCCGAGGGCAAGGGGAACGGGAGGAGGCGAGCCGCCGACACGGCGGGCGGGGACGGCGAGAGCGGGAGGGACGCCACGGAGGGCGGGACGGAAAACAGAGAGGGAGGGGGGGCGGGCGGGGGAAGCGGGGCAGGGCGCGAGAGAGAAGGGGAGAAGCCAAAGGGGGGGCCGGGGGCAGAAGACGGGGAACCAACAGGGGAACGAAGCGAGGACGAGAAAGGGGAGCGGAGGGACAGGGGGGCGGCGGCAGGACCGCGACGGGACAGGAGCGGGAAAGGGGGGCAAGAAGCGGGGGCGGGGAGAAGGGCGAAAAGCAGGGAGGGGGCGGGGGACCCCAGAGGGGAGGGGGGAGCGCGAAAGAGAGGAAAGAGCGCCCGCCAAACCGGACAGACGACGGGCAGCGAAGACGGCGGGCCACAGAAGGCGAGAGGGAGCGAGGAGAGCGAGGAGGGAAGGCGGGGACGCACGGGAAAGGGAGGAGCCCGGGCCCGCCGGGGCCGGCGAGGAGGGGAAAGCCGGGAGGGGACAGAGCCAGACGAGGGAGGCCGGGGGGGCCGAAAGAGGGGAAAAAGAAGGGCGGCGAAGCAGGGCGAGGGGACGCGGACCGGGGCGAAAAAAGGCGAGGCAGGGCGAAGGCGGGGGGACACGGACAAAGGCAGGGAAAACCGCGGAAAGGAGGGCAAGAGGGGACCGGGGACAGAGAAGAGGGCCGAAGCAAAGCGCGGGAGCAAAAAGAGCGGGGGCGCAGGGGAGCCGGCGCCAGGCCCCGGACAAAACGGGCGGGAGGGGGGAGCCAGACACGGGACAGGGGGCGAGCGAGGCACAGGGCAGCAGCAAAGGAGACAAGGCGGGGAGAAGAAGCGACAACGCACGAGAACGCCCGGGGGACGAGCGGGGACGCCGACAGCAGCGAGGGGGCGAACAAGGGAGAGCGCACACCGGGGAAAGCCGGAACCCGGCCCCCGCGGACGAAGACGACAGAAGGGGCGGGGAAGGAGGGCCAAGACCAGGGAGAGAAGCAGGGAGGGCAAAGCCAGAGGGAAGCGGACGCGGGCAACGGGACGGAAGGCAGAGGGGGGGGGGGGAGAGGGGAAAAGGGGACAGAGAAGGCACCCGGACGGCCACGCGACAGAACCAGACAGGAGAGGGGCACCGCAGACGGCGCCGCGGGCAAGGCGGGCGAAGGCAGGGGAGCCGGGGCCGCGGGCGAGAAGCAGAAAGAGCCGGGGCAAGGGGCCAGGGGAGGGGGAAGCGGGGGCGGCGACGGCAGGGGAGGACGGAGGGAGGAGGGAGGGGCCCGCGCGGGCGCGGGGCGGGGAGGCCCGGCCAGCAGGCCGGAAGGCCCAGAGGGGGAGCCGGGAAAAGCGGACCCAGGGAGCAGGGAGCGGAGGGGACGAAAGAAAGCAGAGGGCGGGGGCGAGCAAAAGGACGAGGGGAAAGCGGCGGGGGGGCCGCGGCCGCGAGCCCAGAGGGACAGCGGGGGAAGCAAGAGAGAACCGGGGCGGCGGGAGGAAGGAAGCGAGAGGAGGACAGGCCAAGCCCGGCCCGAGCCGAAAAGCCGGAAGGGGAGCCCAAAGGGACGGGGGAAGGGGAGCGGAGCCAGGCGGGGAGGCCCGCGGCGAAGAGGAAGCCAGGGGCGGACAGAGCCGGGCGGGCGGGCGGGGGGCGCCGAGAGCCGGGCGAGGACGGAGGGGGGGGAAGGGAGAGGAGCCGAGCGAGGGCGGAAAGCCCGCGGGAGCAACGGAACCGGGGAAAGGAGACAGGAAAGACAGGGCGGGGGCGAGGCGAGGAGGAGGAGGAGAGGAGGAGGAGGGAGGGAGCCCGGCGCAGGGAGGCCGGGCGGCCGGGAGGAACGGGGGGCACCAGGCCGACAGGGGGCGCGGGGGACCGAGGAGAAGGGGGCGCAGCGGGAAGAGGAGGCGAGCAGGAGAGAAGCAAGGAGGGCAACCGCGGGCAAAGAGAGAAGAGGGAGGAGGGCAAGGCAAGGGAGGGGGACGCGCAGGGCGAGCCGAAGGAAGCAGCCGGGCCAGGGAGGGAAACCGGGCCCGGCGAGGGAAGCGGAGAGCAAGGGACAAAGGCGGGCGCGGGAAGACAGGGAGGGCGAGGACGAGGAAAGGCAGAAAGGAAGGCGGGAAGGGGGACCAGGAGCCGGGGGGAGGGACGAAGCGGGGAGGGGGCCGAAGAAAAGGAAGGGGGCAACGGGGCGGGGGCGCAAAGGGACGGGGAAACACAGGAAGAAGAGGGGCGGGGAGGGGCGCGACCCGGGGCCGGAGGAGGAGGCAGGGCGAGGGCGCGAGGGGGGCAGGGAAGGGAGAGAACGCAGCGGGAGAGGGGCACCGGGACGGGGGGAAGGCAGCAGGGCGAGCCGGAGGAGCCCGAAACCCAAGGGAAGGGGGCCAGGGGACGGGCCCCCCCGCCGGGAGCGAAGGAGAGGGGAGAAGGGCGGGGGAGGACGGGAGGGGGAGGGAGGGCGAGAGGGCGGGGAGCGAACGCCAGGCGAAGAGGAAGCGCAGGGAGACAAGGGAGGCCGGGGAAGGAAAGACAAGGCCGAAGCGGCGGGGGCGACGAACAAGGAAGCGAGAAGGAAGGCAACGAGGAAGCGCAGGGAGAGGGCGAGCCGGGCGCAGGAGGAACGCGGGCGGCAGGCGGAACACAGGCAAGGCGGACGGGAAGGGGGGGGCCAGGGGCGGAGGGGAGGAACGCGGAAGAACCGGCCCGGGGGAGGGGAACAACAGCGGGAAACGGCGGCGAAGACCCCGGAGGCGGAGGAGCAAAAGGAGGAAGCCGCCCGAGGAGGGGCGCGCGGCGGAGGAGCGAGGGGGGGGGCAAGAGCGGACCAAGGCGAGGAGCAGGAGCGGGGCCGAGAGGAGGAGCAGCCACACGGGGACGGAGACACGGCCCAGACGCCGACGGGAGGCAGCAGGGGGAAGGGGCCGCAAGGGGCGAAAGCCGGACGGAGCAAGGCCGCGGGGAGGGAGAAGGCCCACGGGGCAGGAACGGCGGGGCCCGGAGAAGAAGCAAGGACGGGAGCGGGGAAGAAGCAGCGGCGAACGCGGGGCCAGCAGCCGCGGGAAGACAGAGGAGGCAAGCGGGAGCCGGAAGGAGGGGGCGGAAAGCGGCGGGAGGGGCGGGGAAGGCCGCCGGCAAAGCCCAGGGCGCAACCCGGGACAGGCGGGGGAAACGACCAAGCGGGAGGACGGGAGGGGCAGAGGGAAGGGCGGGGGAGCGGGGAAAGGCGGAGAGAGCGGAAAGAACACCAACGGCGAAAGCACGCGGCGGGGCCGACACGGACACGGAGAGACGAAAGCGAGGGAGCGAAGGGAGGAGAGACCCCAGGAGGCCGAGCGGGAAACGAGGGAGACGAGGCGCGGGGCGGAGCGACCCGGGCAGGGCGGGAGCGAACGCGGGAAGGAGCCCGCCGGGGGAGGACGGGCGCAAGAAGGAAACGCAAAGGAAGGGACGGGGGCCCGCACAAGCGGGGGAGCAGGGGGGGAAGGCGAGGCAAAGCGAAGAACCGGACCAGGGCGGGACAGGCCGCGAAGCCGCGGGAAAGAGAGGGGGCCGGCGGGAACGCGGACACAGGGGGGCAGGGCGGGCGGCAGCGCGGGCCGGAAGGGGGGGGGAAGGCCCGCAACGAGCGCAACCCGCGGGGGAGGGGCCACCAGGGAGGGGGGAACCCGGAACAGACGGCCGGGGAGAAGCCGGAGGAAGGGGAGGAGGACGGCAAGGCAGCAGGCCCCGGAGGCCCGGGGCGACACACGGGCGACAAGGGCCGGGACAAAGGGGCGCGAGCCCGCGAGGGGAGCGAACCCCAAAAACCCGGCCGCAGGGCGGAGGGCAGGCGGCAACGCGCCGGCAGGAAGCCGGAAGCGCGAGGAAGCGCCGGGCAGCCAGACGGCGGGGAAGGCGGGCCCGGGCCGGGACACACCGCCCGGCACACGAGGGGAGCGGGCCAGGCCCGAAGGCGGGACCGGAACCGCAAGGAGGGGAGGCCGAAGGCAGGGCGAGGGACGGGAGGGAAGGCGGAACAAGGGAGCCGGACGGGAAGGGGCGGCGGGAGCACCGCCGGGGCAGGGAAAGCGAGGGCGGGGGGGGGGGGGAGACCGCGGCACACCCAAAAAGAAGCGAGCGACGGCGGAGGGAAACGGGAGAGGGAAGGCGGCGGGCGGGGAGCGACGGGGAAGGAAGACCAAGCGCACGAGCGGAGGAGCCGAGGGCGGAACAAGGGGAGAGGAGCCCCGGGGGACGGCCCGAGGGGCCCCCGGGGGCGACAGGGGGCGAAAAAAGGAAAGAGAGGGAGGGGGGCGCGCGCGGGGGCAGAGGGGCCCCCAGGGGGAGGCCCGCACGACGGGCGAGGAGCGCAGGGGGAGAGCGCGCCCCGGAGAAGGGCGGCGGGGGCCGGGGCGGGGAGGGCGCGCAGCCACAGGGAGAGGGCAAGGGGCGCAGCAGCGCCGGACCCGGAGAGGGGGAGCAGCCAAGGCACAGGAGCAGGGCGGACGCCGCCGGGGCGAACCGGGGGGGAAACCAAACGGCGCCGCAGGAGGAGAGAGGGGGCGAGGCAGGGGAGAGCCAAGGGAGAGCCAACGGGCGAGGCACGCGGGGGAGCCGGGCGGGCCGGGGGGACCACCACGGCGCCGCGCGGCGCGAGAAGCCAGACAGCCCGGAGCAGGGGAGGGACAGCGAGCGCGCGAGCACAGAGGGAGGGGGGCCGCAAGGGGAAAAGAAAAGGGAGCACCGAACAACGCAGCGGCACAGACCAAGAACGACGAGAGCACCCCGGGCAGGCGGGGGGACGGAGGGAGCGGACCAGGCGAGCCGGGGGGGCAGGCGGGGCCCGGAGGGCGGGAGAAAGCGGCAAGCAAGAGGACGGGCCGAAGCCGCCCCGCCCGAAAGGAAGAACGGGAAAGGCGGGGCCGGGCCGCAGGGACCAGGAGAGGGGAGCGAGCCGGAAGAAGAAGGCGGGGGAGAAAGAACGCACGGCGGGGGCGGCGACCCCCGCAGGCACGACGAACGCCCCCGAGCAGGGCAAGGGGAGGGGCGAGGGAGCGAGCGCGGGACGCCAAAGGGGAGCAGGGGGGAAAAAGGAGCGGAGAGGGGCGAGGGAGGACCAGGAGGGGCGCGGAACGCCGGCGGGGGCGGCGCAGCGGAGGGAGGGCACAAGGGCCAGGGGAAGGAAGAAGGGGGGAACAACCACACGGGGAGAGCGCAGGACAACGGAGAGGGGGAGGCGGCGGGCGGGAAGGAGGAAGCGCGCCCGAAAAGGAAGCGAGGGAGGCGCGCACAAGGGGGGACCGGAGGGGCGAGGAGGGACGGCACGGGCGAGGGCGCGGGGGCAAGGCCAGGAGGGCCCAGCGGCGCCAGGGAAAAGAAGAAGAGGGAAGAAGCAGCGGACGCCGGCAGGGAGGCGCCACGGGGCGCGGGGGAGAGAGCGCAGGGGGAGAGCGCCGCGCGGGCAAGGGGGGCGGGGCGAGGACGGGGGGAGGGCGAAGGGGCCAGACGGGAAGGAGAGGAGCGGGGACCGGAACCGGGGCGCACGGGGGCGAAGGAAGGGGGAAGAGGACCGAAACAGGCCACGGAAAGACGCGACGGAGACAAAGAGGGGCGGGCAAGAACGGAGAGGAGGGAGGAGGGGCAGGGGGCAGAGCGAGGAGGGAGCGGACAGGGACGGGAGGGGAGGCGGCGGCGCGCCGAGGGGGCCCGCAGCGGGGAGCCCGGGGGAAGAGGAGCAAGGGGGCCCGGGCGAACAACGGGAGGCACGAGCGCCCGGCAACCCGGGGAGCGAAAGGCGGCAAAAAGGAAGGAAAAGCCAGGGACCGACCCCAGCGGCGCCACCCCGGAGGAACGACGAGAGCACCCCAAGGAGGCCGGCGGCAGCCAGGGGGCGCGGACCGACCAGAGAACCCGGGGCAAGAAGGGGAACGCAGGAGCGGGCCGCGCGCAGGGGGCAGGAAGGGCGGAGAAGGGCAAGCACGCAGGCGGAAAACGAGCGGGCGGAGAAGGGGCGAGCACGCAGGCGGAAAACCCGCAGGCGGAAGACCAAAGAGGCGGGCAGAAAAGGGGGGAAAGCGCGCCGGGCCGGGGCGCCGGGAGCGGGGAGCCGCCGGAACCACAAGAAGCCGGAGGGAGAAGGGGAGGCCAACGCAGCACCGGGGAGAAGAGGGGCGGGGGAGAGCACAGGACGAGGAAAGGGGAAGCGGGGGCGGGGGGGAGGGAGGGGCGAGCGGGGGCCGCGAGGGGAGAAGCAGGCGGGGGCCCGAGAGGCGGGGGGGACCCGGGGGCGGAGGGCAGCGGGGCGAGGCCGCGGAGCGCCAACGCGGGAACGGAGCCGAGACAAAGAGAGAGGAGAGCACCCAAGGGGGCCGAGGCGGCAGGGCGAGCGAGGAGGGAGCAGGCAGGGACGGGGAGAAGAGCCGGCCAGGGAGCAGCACCGGAGGAGGGCAGAACCGGAAAGGGAAGGGCGAGGGGCAAACGAGGAAAGGCGGACGGGGGAGACCGAGGCACCCAGAGACGAGGAAGGGCGGAGGAAGCGACGAAAGGCGGCGGGGAGGGGAAAAGAAGCAGGGAGCCGGAGAGGCCCGAAGAGGGGAACCGGGCGAACGGCGGCGGAAGCCAGGGGCAGGCAAGAGACAACCGGGCGAACGGAAACAGCGGAGGAGCCAGAGGAAAAGAAAGCAAAAGCGAGGCCCGGAGGAGCGGCGAGCGAAAGGGGAGCAGCCGAAACCGGGAAAACGGGGGGGGGAGAGCAAGACAAGCGGCGGGCGGCGAGGCGAAGCGGGGGAGGGCGGCACCCGAGAGGGCGAGAGGCCAGGAACCGAAAGCAGCACGAGCGGACGCGCGGACCCGAGGAGCAGGGGGCACGGGGAAGCCCGGGGGAAGCAGCAAGGACCACCGGGCAAGGCGAAAGACGCCGGGGGACCGAGAGCGAAGGAGGACCGGGAGGGAAGGGGGAAAAGAACCCCCAGCGGGGAGGGAAAGAGAACAGGAAACCGGAAGCGCCCAAGCAGGGGGAGGAGCACGGGCGCGGACCGCGGGCCGGGGGAAGAAGGAGCCGGCGACGCAGAGGCAGGGGCGGGGGAAGGGAACCCACCGGAGCCGGAGCGAAAGCGAGGCGGCAGAGGGCAAGGGGCACGGCGGAGGGACCCGAACCGGGGGGAGCGAGCCAGGACCAGGAGGAAGCGGGGGGGAAACGAAGGGGAGGGCCGAACCGACGGAGGGGAAAAAGCAGCGGAGGAGGGGGGGGAGGGGGAAAGGCCACGCGAACCCAGAGCGAGCGGGGGCGCCCCGAAAGGCGGGGAGGCGCAGCAGGGGACGGGACAGCGAGGGGGAAAGCACGGGGGCGGGGCGGGCCGCGAGAGCGGGACCAAAGCGAGGCAAACGCGGAAGACGAGAGAGGACCGCAAACAGGGGCAAGGGCGGCCAGGGAGACGAGGGGGAGAAGCGGCAGCGGCGAGAGGGAAACAGCCCGGAGCACCAGCGAAGGCCCCGAAAGGACCGCGCAGGGAGAAAGGAGGGAGGGGGCAGAGACAGCCAGGAGGGGGCCGAGAAGCAGCCACCCGGGAAAGAGGGCGGAAGAGCGCACGGAGCGAGCGCGCCGGCGCCGAAGAGGAACGGGGCGAAGCGAGCGGCCGAAGCGGGGGAGGGAAAAAGGCAGCGGGAGGGGAGCGGGCCGCCGGAGAGGGAAGCAAGCGCGCGAGCGGGGGGGACGAAGCGGAAGCGAGAAGGGCGGCGGGAGGAACGCAAACAGGGGGAGAAGCCAAGGCCCCGAAAACCGAAGGGGGCCGCCGCAAGGGGCGGCCACGGAGGGGGAGGCAGGGCCGAAGAGCAGGCCGAAAGGCGGAGGCGAGGGACAACAGGGGAAGAGGCCGGGACGACCCCGGGGGGGCCCGAGGGACGGAGGAGGCGAGGGGAGCCGAACGAGGGGGAGCGGGGCAAGGACGCAAGGGGACCCGGCGGGGCAGGGGAAGAAGGGGGAGAGAAAAGACCGCGAGCCAAGGGGCGAGGACCAGGCGCGACGGCGCGGAAGGAACCGAGGCCAGACGCCCAGGAAAAGCGCGAACGACCGGCAACAAAAGGGGACCGGGACCCGAAACCGACACAGGGGGGAGGGAGAGAAGACCGAGGGGCGCGAGACAACGCGCGCGAAGGAACGCGGCAAAAGAGCCCCGGAACGGCGGGAGAAGGGGGCCCCCGCACAAAGGGGGCGCAGGGACCAGGCCCGGGCGACGGGGGACCAAAAACACAGGGCGCCGCAAAGGCGGAAGACCAGGGAGGGGGCGGACGCCGGCCCAGGGCCGGAAGGGCAAGGAAGGGGGGACCGGAGGACAGGGGAGCCGGCGACCGAAGCCCCGGGGAACGGCGGCCGGAACGAGAACGGGCCGAAGGGAGCGAAAGGCCGGGGCGGGGAAGGGCCGACCCGCACGAAAGGCGGAACGAGCGGGGCACGGGCGCGGAGAGAGGCGGGGGAAAGAGACAGGGCGGGGAAGAGGCGGACGACCGGCACCGGGACAGAAAGACCCGAGGAAGCGGCGACGGGGCCCGGGGAGGGGCGGGGCGGGGCCGGCGCAGCGGAGGGGGAAGGCGAAGAAGGCCGCCGGCCGGGGGGCCCGAGCCGGCAGGGAGAGACCACGCGGGAAGAGCGAGAAGGCGAACCGGGGGCAGGACCGACGGGCCAAGGGACAGGCGCAGGGAGACAGGGGCGAGGGGGCGGAGGCCGCCCAAAAGGGAACGGAGGCGGGCAAAGGGGGCCGCGGGCCGGACGGAGAGGGGCCCGCGAGGGCAAAGGCAGAAGGGAGCGGGACGGCAAGACCCACCCGGCGAGCAGGGACGAAAGGCGGCCGGAGGGAGCCGACGGGGCCGAGGGGAAGGGCCGGCGCGCAACGGAGAAAAGGGACGCGAGGGAGAACAGGCGGAGCGGCCCCAAGAGCGCACAGCGACGGGAAGGGGGGGCACCGCGAGGGCGGCGCGGCGCCACCGGGGGCGGGAGGAGGGGCCAAGGGGGGCGGGGCGCCCAGGAAAGCGGGACGGGAGGGGGGCAGAACGGCGGGAGACAGGGCGGGCCAGAGCCGGGGGGGCGGGAGAGCAGGGAGAGGACCGGGCCCGAGGACGAGAGGACCGGGAAGGACGCACCGCGGGGGACCAGGGAGCGGGCCCACGGGAAACGCGGGGGAGCCAAGGGCGGAGCGGAGAACGGCGGAAAGCAGCGAAGGAGGAAGCCCACCCCAAGAGGAGGGCGCGCCGAGGCCGACGGCCCCAGAGCCGCCGGGAGCACAGCCGAGACAGCGACGGGGCCCGGCCCCGGCGGGGAGGGGGCGACAGAAGGGGGAGAAGGCAAGAGAAGGGCACGGCGAGACGAGCCGGGGAGCAGGACGAGAGGGGCAAGGGGAAGGGCAGGGAGGGAGGCAGCGGAGGCAGCCGAACAGACCGGGAGACGGGAACCGGGGGCCGACAGGACCCGAGCAAGGCGAGCAGGCACGCGCCAGCGAGGGCAGGGGGCAACGCGGGGAGAACAGGAAAAAACCAAAAGGGCGGCCCGCCCGCGCGAGGAGGGAAGGGCAGAGGCCGGGGGGGCCACGCCAGGCAAGAAGGGGGCCGCACAAGCACGAGCCAAGAGAAGAGGCGGGGCGCGGAGGCCGGGCGGCGAGCAGGGGGCGAGAGGCGGGGGCCGAGGCGGAGAGGAACCACACCAAGCCAGCCCGAACGGGGGGGGAAACGCGACGGCGGGGACGAGACGGGAGGGGAGGGCCGGCGGAAAAAGAGCGCGACGCCAGAAGGAGAAAAAGCGGAACACCGCGCAGGCGGAGGACGGGGGCAGAGGAAAAAAAAGGAAAGGGCGGAGGCAAAACCCCGAGGAGGACAGCCCGGCGCGCCCACGGCACACCCCGGAACGCACCCGGCGGAGAGAGAGAAACGCGCCGGCACAGCGGCGGAACCCGGGAAAGGGCGGGGGAAAGAAAAGGGGCCCGGGGGGGGCGCCCGGGAACAGAGCGAGGGGAGACGGGGGGGGCCGGGAGCGCAGAGGAGGAGAGCACGGGGCGACGAACCACGGGGGCGGGGGGCGAAGCCCGCCGCGCCCACAACCGGCCCAAAAGGGAAGGACCGGGCCCGCGGGGGGGAAAAGCAGGAGCAGGAGAGCGGAGCCAAAGCGAGGGAACGGGGGGGGGGCGGGGGCGAAAGGGAAGGGCCGGCCCGGGAGGGAGCGGAAAGGAGGAAAGCCGGACGGAGAGGAGAACCAAACCGAAAACCAAAGCAGGAGAGGGGGGGGACGCCCCGGAACGCGGCCGCAGGCAGGCGGGGGGCAGAAGAGCAGAGCAAGGACAAGGAGGAGGAGCGGGGGCCGCGGCAGGAAGAGGGGGCGCGCGGGAACGGGGCCGCGCGGAGAAGCGAGGACGGCACCGGGGAGGCACGGCGAGGACGAGGACAGCGGAAAAGGCGGAAAAGGAGGAGCCCGGACCGACACCAAGGGAGGGACGGGGCGGCGCAAAGAGCGCAGAACAGAAGGGAGGAGAGAGAAGGCAAGAGAAACAAAGACAGGGAACGGGGGACCGACGCGGAACGGGCAAAGCGAGCCCGGGCAGCGCAGCCGGAAGGCGGGAAGGCAGAAGGAAGCAAAGCGCCGCAAGGAGGAGGCGAACCGACGACCAAGCGGGGAACAGCCGACCGCGCGACCACGGAGCGACGGAGGAACAACGAGAGAGGCAAGCGCAGAGAGGGCAAGGCCCGGGCGCAAGCCAGGACCAAGACGAGCGCGAAGCGGCCGGCGGAACGGCCGGAACGGCGGCGGAGGGGCGCCGGGCCAGGCCGCAGGGCAGAGGGAAGCGCAAAGGGGCGCGAGGGCAGGAGAGGCCAGCGAGAGCCCAAGGCCAGGCAGGGAAGAGCCCGGGGGGGCAGGGACAGAAGAGAGGGGCGGGCGAGGCGAGCGGGGGCGAGGGCGAGAGAGGGAAAGGGAAAAAAGCGGCAGAGAAGAAGCCAGAAAGGGCAAGAGAAAAGAAAAAGGGAGGGGGGGAGGAGGGAACAGCGGGGCGACGAGGGAAGCGAGGAGCCGGAGGCAGGAAGAGAAGCAAGGCGGGCGGGGGGGCGGACGCGAGGAGGGAGGGCGGACCACAGGCGCCAGAGGGCCCGCCGAGCGCGGCCGGCGCCGAGCGCAGGGGAGGGAAGAAGGAACCGAGAAGAAGGGAGCAGCAACAACGGGGGGAGGACGGGACAGCGCAGGAGGCGCAGAGCGAGCGAGGAGGCGCCGCGGCAGCGAGCAGGGGGAGACCGCAGACAAGAACGGGCCGAGCGCGCCCCCAGCGGGGGGGCAGGGCGGCGGGAACAAGAAAAAACACGGGGGGAGGCGAGAGCGACGAACGCGACGAACAGAAAGGCAAGGCGCAAGCGCAGCAGGCAAGGGGGAGGCCGGAAGAAGCGCAGGGGCAAGGAGGCAACGAGGGGCGGGGACCAAGGGCAAGGGGAGCCAGAGGAGGCAACAGGGAGAGGGGCGAGGCAACAACAAGAGGGGAGGGGGAACAAGGGGGGGGGGGGGAAGGGGCACGGGGAGGCAGGAAAGGGGGGGGGGAGGAGGCGGGAGACGGCAAAAGCACGCGAGGAGAGCGAAGGGACGGAGGCGAGCGAAGAAGGACCGGGGGCAGAAGGGAGAGAGGAGAGGGCGCGAAGCGGGAGGAGGGAGGAGGGAGGACCGGGGGCGACGAGGGAGGCAGAAGACCGGCAGCCAGGGGGCGCAAAGAAACCGCAGGAACGGAAGAAAGGGAGGAAAGCGGAGAAGAAACAGAGGGAGAAAGAGAAAAAACGGCCGAAACGAAGGGGACGAAAGAGGAACAAGAGGGAGCCACCGAAGAAGAGCCGGCGCCGGCCCGGGGGCGGAAGAAAAGGAGGAGCCGGACAAAAGCGAGGAAGAGGAAACGGAAGAGAGCCGAGGGAACGAA
>QZGG01002559.1:0-35734 GCA_006409495.1 Sedum album
GATTTTTATCATTGTCACTGTGTCGACTGAATGTTAAAATATCTAGAACTTGTTCTTGTTCGGGACGAACAAGAATAAGTGTGGGGTGGTTTGATGGAGCGTATTTATACGATCCATTTCATCGCAAATTCCCATCACTTGATTACATATTTTCATGTATTATTTTACTTTTTGTGAATGATTTATGTTATAGGTGTATCAAGAACATTTTGACAATTTGACGCAATTACAAGTCAACAAAAGCAAGAGGATCTGATTTTTTGTCATTCCGCGGAGGCTACTGGATTATTGAGCGCGGAGGGTATTGAATTATGGATATAGTCTTCATGGTCCGCGGATGAAAAAACACAGTCGAGAAGTCCTTTGCTAGGATCCCTTCTCGAGAGGATATGCTCCACTTCTTGGTTATCCGACCTCATAGAGATCGAGTTGCTCCACTAGATAGCATTGGTCTCCAGCATGATAAATCTTCAGTCTATGTCCGTTGACCTTAAATGTGTTTCCTTCCTTGTATTAATTCCACGTGTCCGTCGTCAAAAACTTTAGATATCTTGAATGGTCCGGACCACTTGGAACGTAATTTTCCCAGAAATAATTTCAACCTTGTGTTGTAGAGTAGCACTTCGTCTCCTTCTTTGAATCTCTTCTCAATGATTTTCTTATCGTGCCACTTTTTGTTTTCTCTTTGTAGACTTTCGCGCTTTCATAGGCGTTTAGCGTATCTCCTCGAGTTCATGTAATTGAAATACGGTGCCCTGCAGCTCTAGTATCGAAATTCATCTTCTTGATAGCCCACATGGCTTTGTACTCGATCTCTACCGGCAAGTGACAAGCTTTTCCGAAGATAAGTTTGTATGGAGACATACCAATAGGGGTCTTGTAGGCTGTCCTATAAGCCCATAGTGCGTCATCTAGCTTCGACGCCCATTCCTTCCTTGCCCTGAAATAGTCTTTTCTAAAATAGCTTTGATCTCTCTATTCGAAACTTCTACTTGACCACTGGTTTGGGGATGGTAAGGTGTCGAAATCTTGTGATATACTCCATGTTTTCGAAGCATCTTCTCGAGTTGTTTCTCCTTAAAGTGCGTTCCATTGTCACTAATGATAGTTCGAGGTACACCATATCTAGGAAAATGATCTTCTTAAATAATTTCTTTACGGACTTGGCATCGCATGTGGGTGTGGCTATGGCTTCTATCCACTTAGACACATAGTCAACCGCTACTAGAATGTACTTGTTTCCGTAAGATGAAGGAAAAGGTCCCATGAAATCAATTCCCCATACATCAAAAATTTCTACTTCGAGTATACCCTTCTGAGGCATCTGATCTCTCCTCGAGATGTTTCCCGATCTTTGGCAAGCGTCGCACGATTGAACATACTTATGAGCATCTTGAAAAATAGTTGGCCAATAGAATCCGACTGCAATACTCGAGCGGCTGTTTTGGATGTGGATCCGTGTCCTCCCGAGAATGAAGAATGACATTCGCGTAAGATTCTATGTTGATCTTTTTCTGCTACACACGTACGATATATGCCATCGACTCCTAACTTATAAAGATAAGGTTCGTCCCAATAGTATCGAGTAGCGTCTCGGAGAAATTTCTTCTTTTGTGCATACGTGATTCTGGTGGTAGCGTTCCACAAACAAGATAGTTCACAAAATCTGCGTACCAAGGGTCTTTGTTTGAGCTGAGTCTATGGAGAGCAAGTATTCTCCTAGGAATGAATCCTTGATAGGGTCTCCACTTCCTTTATCCTCTAAGGTAGTCTCGAGTCTAGATAAATGGTCGGCTACTACGTTCTCGACTCCTTTCTTGTCTCTGATCTCTATGTCGAACTCTTGCAATAAAAGGATCCATCTAATAAGTCTTGGTTTTGCGTCCTTTTTGTTCATCAAGTATTTGAGTGCTGCAGTGATCCGAGTAAACAATGGTCTTTGATCCAACGAGGTATTGTCTGAATTTTTCGAATGCGTAAACTACCGCTAACATCTCCTTCTCGGTTGTGGTGTAGTTTTCTTGAGTTGCATCGAGTGCCTTGCTCGTGTATTGAATGACATGAAGACGTTTATCAACTCTCTGTCCGAGGCATGCTCCAATCGCTCCGTCGCTTGCATCGCACATTAGTTCGAACGGTAAATCCCAATTTGGTGCTCGAACGATCGGGGCGGTTGTGAGTAACTTCTTTAACGTCTCGAACGCTTCATGACATTTATCATCGAACACGAACTTAACATCGTTAGCGAGAAGGTTTGTGAGTGGTTTTGCTATCTTCGAGAAGTCTTTGATAAATCTTCTGTAGAATCCGGCGTGTCCGAGAAAGCTTCTAATACCTCGTACATCCTTAGGCGGTGGAGCTTCTCGATCACCTCGATCTTGGCTTTGTCGACTTCTATTCCTCGTTTTGAAACTAGATGTCCGAGCACTATTCCTTCTTGAACCATAAAATGACATTTCTCCCAGTTTAGAACTAGGTCCATCTCAATGCATCGGCTAGAACTTTGGATAGATTCGATAAACAATCGTCAAAACAATCGTCAAACGAGTCCCGTAAACTGAAAAATCATCCATAAAAACTTCCATAGTCTTCTCGAGGTACTCGGAGAAAATGGACATCATACACCGTTGAAAAGTTCCCGGAGCGTTGCATAACCCGAAAGGCATTCTTCTATACGCGAACGTTCCATATGGACATGTGAACGTGGTCTTCTCTTGATCCTCGGGGTGGATAGGTATTTGGAAAAATCCACTATACCCGTCGAGGAAACAAAAGTACTCGTGCCCGGAAAGTCTTTCTAACATTTGATCCACGAATGGAATAGGGAAATGGTCTTTTTTAGTTGCTTTATTAAGTTTTCTATAATCGACACACATCCTATATCCGGTTACGGTTCTAGTGGGGATTAATTCATCATTTTCATTTTTAACTACGGTTAATCCTCCTTTCTTTGGAACGACGTGGATTGGGCTAACCCAATCTGAATAGGGGATCGAGTATATGATTCCTGCATCTCTAAGTTTTGTTATTTCTTTCAGAACAACTTCACCTAATTTGGGATTTAGTCTCCTAAGAAACTCCCTAGATGGTTTTGCGTCATCGCATAAACGAATCCTATGCATGCATACGTCGGGACTAATTCCTTTTAAATCATCTATAGAGTGTCCTATAGCATCTTTATGTGTACGTAAAACATGCATGAGTTTCATAGTTTCATCTTGATTTAGCAAAGCACTTATGATAACCGGCGAAAATTTTTCTGAAACTAAAAATTCGTACCTTAGATTTGGTGGAAGAGGTTTCAATTCCTGACCAAATTCATTACCTTTGCTCGAGTTGCTTATGAGTTCCTGCTCGGTCAAATTCTGCTCGGTCAAATTCTGCTCGACCGAAAATGACTCGGTCGAGTACTCGGTTTCATCCATGAGATTCGACATATTTTCATCTTCTTTTCCTTCACTTTCAAGAAATGTTAGCGCGGAAATATCAACTATATCACTATTTGAAACATTAGCATCAAACAAATCACAATCCAAAGAACAAGTAGGTGCTTTCATCATTTTAGAAAGATAAAATTTTACCTTGTCCTCACCTAGGTCCAACTCGATTGAACCATCGCCACAATTTATCAATGCCTTGACTGTGTTTAAAAATGGTCTTCCCATAATAACAGGAATTTCGGCATAAGGGTTATCATCCATTTCTAACACATAAAAATCCACAGGAACATAGAATTCTCCAATTTTAACAGGCATATCTTCTAACACACCAATTGGTACTCGTTTAGACCTATCAGCTAGTCTAAGAATTAAAGTGGTGCTAGAAAGTTCTCCTATTCCTAATTTTTCATATAAGATAAATGGCATTATGGAAACTCCTGCTCCTAGATCACATAAGGCATCATCAATATTATATCTCCTACGACGATCGGTATAGTGAATGAACCATAATCTTTTTGTTTCTTAGGCATCTTACGTTGTATTACGGCACTAGAATTAGGTCCTAAGGCAACATGGTCTACATCACATAATTCACGACGATGAGTTATAATATCTTTTAAGAATTTAGCATAGGTGGGCATTTGAGAAATTACCTCTGAAAATGGTAGAGTGATGCTAAGCTTTCCGAGAATTTCAGCAAACTTCTTGAATGCGGCTGTTTCTTTTACCTTCTTTTGTCTGTTTGGGAATGGAAGTGGTGGAACGTAAGGTGGTGGTGCTACGTAAGGCGGCTCACTTTCCTTGTCCGTGGCTTCCTCTTCCTGCTCGGGCTGCTGAGTGTTACTCGGTTCATCTTGCTCGGCTGAATTTGTTGGTGCTTTCTTTGGTCTTGGTCCTTCAAGCTCCTTACCACTCTTCAAAGTGATAGCGCTTAGTCGGCTGAGTTTATTTCGGGTTGAGAAGGAAGTTTTCCGGGATTCCTTGAATGCGTTGAAGCGAGTTGCGCAAACTGTGTCTCAAGCATCTTCTGTTCGGCTTTTCCTTGTTGGATTTCCTCGAATATATTCTGAATGTCTTTGCTCTGTTGTGCTTGAGTAGCTATCATTGAGTCATTAGTTGCGCTAAGGTAGGTTCCTCGGATTTCTTGTCTTCCTTCCTTTGGTTGAAATTTGATTTGTGCTCGGGCCGTAGTTCTGACTCGAGGCTTGGTTGCTCGGGTAGTCTCCTCTAGCTTGGTCTCGTGGGTAGTATTGAGACTTACCTGGGTTTTGGTTATTGTACCCTTGAGTAGGGTATGGTGGTTTCGAATCTGAGTAGAATCTAGTCTGCCTTTGTTGAGGGGGTACGTAGGATCCTTGTCCTCGAGCTATGTAGCTAACGTCTTCTCCTCCTTTAGGTCCGTAACTTCTTCAGTGTGCTCGCTAACCTCGTACGTTTGATTGTGTTTTCTTCTTATCTAAGTTAAGGTTAGAAAGGGCTTGCACTAAAGAGTTAACGGTTTTTGAAAGGTTATTAAAGTCGGCTTTCGTGACTGAATTCGTACTCGGCTCAAGTTCCTCCTTCTTTAGATGGTTTCGTCTCCACCCCATTGGTGGCTGTTCCATGCGAGTTTCTCTATAACCTTGAATCCTTCGCTCGCGGGTAGTCCCATGATGCTTCCTCCGCTTCCTTGATCCATGCGTAATCGACTATTCTCGTCCATTCCATCGTAGAACATCGACAACAATTCCCATTTGTTATATCCATGATGAGGACATTCGCGTTGAAGTCCTTTGAATCGTTCGTACGCTTCATAAAAAGATTCATTGTTGCCTTGCACAAATTTGTTAATTCTATCCCTAATACGTTTTACCTTTGCAGGGGGAAAGTATTGGTTTACGAAAGCTTGGGCTAAGGCGTCCCATGTCTTGAATGTGTTGGCTCGTGTCCTTGAAGCCAATCTTTCGCTCCATCGGTTAAAGAAAATGGAAATAGCTTCATGTAAACTATTTCTCTAGGTACTCCTGCAAATTTATACGTACGGCATAGTTCAGTAAAATTATTAAGATGAACGTGAGGGTTACCGTATCCGTCGAATGATTCACTCTTGATCATTTGGATGAGTCCTCCTCGAAGTTCAAAGTCATATCCTTCTTCATTTGGAATGCGAATGGGAGAATCATAACTTCCAATGGTTGGAGTTATGTAATACACGGCTGGTTGCTCGACCTCAGCCCCTGCTCGAGCTGCTCCTTGCGGTCGAGTTTGATTTTCCATATTTGGTCGAGTGTGTTGATTTGTTCTCGGTTTCTTAGGTATTGTCCAAGGAAAATTCCACGAAGTTGAGGTTAAAGGTCTAGATGATCTCGAAGAGCTAGAACTTGAGTTTGTGACGTCCACTTGCGCCATTTTAACGTGTGCAGTATAGATGAATAAACATTCCGAACACGCAACTCGAAAGAATTTATAGAACTAGGGGTGACCTAGTGTCGAACCCAAGCAGCAGTGGAGTCAAGTTATATTTCAAACTCGATTACTAGATTTTAGCACTTAACACTAGCTTGCAATTTAGTTCTAAAGTGTTTTATTTATTTCAAAGGCAATTTTATTTATTCAAAAAGGCAATCTCAAGGCAATATTTAAAGAAAGGTTTTCGTTATCAAATATTAAAAACTATGACAAGGATGAGAATCCTCCACTAATACTTATGGTGTCACTCAAACAAGATATATAAATCCTCACTTCCGAATGTTGAATTTATATTATAGTTATGAATTTCCTTCTTGATGACAATTTAATATAGAACATATAGTTTAATGATAGTATAAATCCTCACTTTCGAATGTTGGATTTATATTATAGAATTTAGACTGAGTAGCATTAGCATACGAATCCTCACTTCCGAATGTTGGATTCGCACGTAAACATCTACTCGACTAGCTTCATTCCTTCCGGTGTTTTCACTAATCTGTCCAAATACGCTTATTAATACATTCATGCACCAAATATACTCGCTGCTTCCGCTTTGCTAATATACTTAATCTAATGGTTGTATTGATTCTAAAATATTCTAACTTCACCTTCCGGTCCTTCCCTAGAAAATACTACTCCGACCTACTCTTCTAGATGTTTTGTCAGGACACCTAATTTATGAAGATAAAGCTCGGGTATGATTCAACACACATAATTGTCATACAAGAATTGATTCATATGAATTAAATAATCATGTTCAAGTTATTCATAAGCATTAGAGATTCATCAAATCCCCATCATAAGGAAACTACTCACTCATCTCGAGTGATAATGCAAACATGTTCAAACGGTTGTAAGTAAAACGATTGTAAATAAAACAAGAGTAAAGTTTAGAAATTCTCAGTGAATGATGATCCACGGTCGAGCTCCAAGCTGCTGCAATCTTCCTCGTTATCTTGAGTACAAAATCTGGTTGTATAAACTTCAATAATTCCTCCGAACTCTCTCGGGTATATCTTCTTCTTCACTTGGTTTACTCGACAGCTCTCAATCACTTTACTAGGGTTTTCGGCCCCCTAGGAAGCTCGGGCAGCAGCAGCAGCCAACCTTCTTTGAACCTGTTGTGATGTTTATATAGTGAAGTGTAATCACAAGGGTCGAGTGAATGAAAGGTCTTGCCTTAACTCCTATCATAAATGGCCGAGTAAATGGGAAGAGTCTTCTTATCCACTTGTGTTAAATGATCGAGTAAGTGGAAGGTCTTCCTTATCTTCTTGTATTAAATCTTGAATTAAATGGTCGAGTGAATGAAGAGAATCCATACGAAGAGTCTTGATCACGTGATGACTTGCTCGAGCAGTGTATTTACTCCGATCGAGTAACATGAGTCTTTGACTTTTCTTGCTCGGGTCAAGTACTTTAGTACACTCGGTCTAAGAAATGCAGAAATGCTTCCAATTATGTCTGATTTAGGCCGAATTCACGTGCTTTTCCTCATATTTCCATTTATGCTCCTTCGTAAGGCTGGAATCGTGCTTTTGACCTGAAACATCAATCAAAGTATCAAAAGTAATATATTTTACGTTATAATCATAGGAAATAAGCATGAAAGTAGGGGCTTAAAATAGACATTTCCATTTATGCTCCTTTATTCGGTGGACTGCTTCTCTAGGACGTTTCTGTCAACTCCACATCCCTCTTTATTCCACTCAAGGGTACACACAAAATTCAAAAAAAATTAACCAAAAATCAGAAGAAGTCATATATGCACAATTTACGCAGATGCGCGAGTAACGCATACAAGTCGCGCAAGCCACTGTTTCTTGCGCACCATTACCTCTTGAGATTTACACATTCAGCTAGTCTATGATACAAATAAAAACAAAAATTAACTAACTAATCTAGACAGATGTAATACCCCCCCCCCCCCGCACTTAAACAAAATCGCGTTCACATGTTATGCACAAGTAGTAAAGAAGGCAATACGCATGCATGCAATTGAAATATAGCACCGAATATAAATACATGATTAAGCATGGTTTCAAAATAGCCATCCGCCGAATAAACATCACACCGATTTTAGTCATAACGCCGAATAAAAACATAACACCGTTCAAAATAGCAGTTACGCGCATTCAACCAAATTATACATGTTCCAAAATATGATAGTGCACTACAAATGTCTAAAAGTTGATGGAGAAGGAACGGGAAAGCTCTTCATCAGAATCTGCACCCTCGGCCCCTTAATCATCTCTTAATGCAAACTCGGCTGGAATTGGGTCCCCGATGCGCCACCCTGGTGGTGGGTTCATGTTCAGATTTGCACCACTGGGTGCAGCAAATTCCATCATGTGATGCGCGTTGAAAACCCAGCACTGATCAACTTGGAACTGGGGTACTGGCGCGTCAATCCTTGGCGCGATGGACTCTGCGCGCACGCTCACAAGGGCGCATGCTTCTCCTTGGCGCGACTTCCTCTGGCGCAGTCCTCTCTGCAGCTCCCATTGCTGCTGAATCTCCTCTGTAACTCCAATAAGCTGTTCCATCCTTGCGGAGCTCTATCCCTCTGAACATGCGCATCTTCTTGCGCGTCACAATTGGTGTGCTCTTCAACCCATGGCTCCATGTGTAATCCGCACAAGAAGTGTGTGATCAGTCCGCCACACAGAAGTGGACCCTTCGCGCTCACCGATTCCCAATAACTGGTGAGCAACCGCGTGTACCGCACCTTGGTACCATAGTGGAGGTCCTTCAGGATTTCCATATCCATAAGCCCCGGCCTCTGGGATCCATTATACTGGCCTAATATGGAGTGCGAGATGAGCCTCTGGAAGTAGAACATCTTCGGGTCAAGCAGTTCTGTCCCCAAACTCCTTCCACCAGCGTTTACTCCCATTCGTCTAGTCCTCCCAGGCTTCCTGATCGGTGTGTCCATCCACCGCAGCTTAGGGCATCCTCTCAAATCCCATGACCGCGCCAAATTAAGATGGCATGGCTTCATATTATACACCCCTGTGACGGTACCTGATCCGGTTAGCAAGTCCCTCATATGACGCGAGGAACTCCAATACATCCTCCACGCCCGTATTCGAGTACAACTCCATAAAGGCTCCCCATCCCGTGGCTGTGAATGCGGCGTGCACTTCGTCATAGATGTCCATCTTGCGAACGAATGCCTCATCCACAAACACGGATGGGAACACCTCACAATTACTGAACATGTTGTACTTAAGCTGGGAATCTAGCTTCTCAGTTGGTCAACACGGATCGACATCCTAGATACTAGGCAGCAAATCACACAATTCGGATCACAAAAACTTATGGTGCGCATGACCTCTCTTGCGCGCAAATCTAGACCAAATCTGCCTACAACTACTGCTTCCTCTGAAATAATCTACGAATCTGCAAAATTTCACGTGATTCTGAGCTCAGCGGCGGTGGCGGCGCGGCGGCGGTGGCGGCGCGGCGGCGGTGGAGGTTGAGGTTTTGTGTATAGAGAGATAAGTGAAAAATGAAATATGACACAAAACTCACCCCATGCCATGTATTTATAGTGCAAAAAGCCCATATGCATGCATGACCCAAAACTAACATGGGCCTAAACTAAAAGTAAAACTAATTAAATTAAACTAGACTAAACTAAACACACACACAAACAAAAAAATAAACTAAGTTAAGGGTTGTCGGGATACCTCCTGACCGGTGATTTGTTTAACGACGTTAGCTCGACCTTTCTTGCGCATACTATGGCGCACGGACATCCTCCCCACATGAGCTTTTGCCTAATTCGTTTGCTTCGTTTTTTCTGCATGGCAAAAACTCAAGTGTGTCTGTAATCTCAAATGAATTAGATAAAACATAATTTATATCATCTGAAGGAAGGGAAACAGAGAACGCGAGGTTTCGCTCAGCGCGCTCTGCTGATGCGCCAGATGTTGCGCTAGTTACTTCTCGCGCACCATTCAGTCTCGCAGCTCTGTTTTGTAAGACCATTCTACGCACTTTCTCAGCTTCTCTGTGCTGGTCATACATATCGTACTGAGCAAGACCTCGCTCTCTGATTACCTTATCGGGTGGCTTACCCTTCGTGTTGTTCGGGCGCGCCATAGGTGTTCTTCTGTGATTGGCGCGCAGGGTCTCTGAATTTCTTTCCCTAGGTGTAACTACCTTATCTCTGAACTTTACCTGATTTCTTAAGTTGGGATTGTCTGGTAACCTTACTCGATTGATGACATATAAATTTTGTTGCGTTTCTTATCTTCCAATGTCACAATCCCGCTACTGACGTCCATACACGCGCGTGCGGTTCTTTAACAGGGGTATCTGATTTGTTCATGTCAACCATATTGTAATATGTTAAAAATGTTAGCTCACCGATATGGGTCAAGACGTCCTCTACCTTACCCTTTGTCTCGGTCCGTGAGTTGTCAGCGAGGAGCAACCCAAACTCAGATGGTCTAAGCGGTCCCATGGAAGAACTGGAGTATAAAGAATATGGAAGTATATTAACCGAAGCCCCAAGATCTAACATGCACTCGCTCACCTATGTCTCACATATTGTGCATGGAATCGTGAATGTCCCAGGGTCTGCTAGTTTCTCTGGTAGGTCTGCAGCCATGCTCAACCTCAGACTAGCTTGGATGTCATCCAACATCAGCTCATCTTTTCAGTCATGATCTATTGCGCCATCTGTAACACGCGTGTCAACTAGCGCGATCACTAAGTTTGTTTGTGGCGCATCCACATTAACCAAGTTGACTCCTCCCTTAGGGTTTTGAATGACTTGGGAGGGCAGATTACCGTCGCTAGCTTTTAACATTAACTCCGTGGCGATCTGCGTGAGCTGGGTCTCGATTAGTTTAAACTGTTTCTCGTTCTGCTCTTTGTTCTTGCGCACGGTCTCTGCTAACTGACCCACTATGTCCTCTAGTGACCTTCTAGGTTGCTGAGTGTTCTGCGCTGGTCCTTCAGTGCATCTGTGCGGCGGGTTGTAAGAAGCAGCTGGCACGTAAGGTTGCGCACCAGCTTGCGCGTTAGGTTGCGCGCGCCAGTCAGCACGCGGTCTCTCAAAATTCTGCTCCGCTTTCCAACTGAACCCGTTCTCAGCTAATCCAAACTTAGGCTGACCTTGCCTAACTTGTCCATTGTTCCACCCTCCAATACATTCATATCAGCTTGTTCTTCGAAGAGGGTGGGACATGCGTCGGTCTGATGGGCGGTTGCGTGACAAAACTCACATGATCTGGTCTCAGTATTTTGCTTCATCATCATTCTCTGCATCATATCTTTTAGCTCATTGATCTCTCCCGTGACATCCACTTGATGCAGAGAATGCGCACGATTATTCTCTAGTGACACTTGATATCTCACTTGATCGGTCGTGTCCTCTATCAGCTTCCATACGTCCGCAAGGTACATATTCCTCACGTTACCTTCTATGCATGCATTTAGGAGTTTGAGTTCCATCTCAGTTAGCCCGTTGAGGAAATTCTCGATTAGCACGTGTTGGGGAAGTCTGTGATTGTAGCAGTTCCCTAATCTCCTCTTTAGTATAGTAAGGGTAAGCTGGGGTCGAATCCACAGGGAATGGTGAGAAGTCGTCTCTTGTCTACAACTAAAATTGGGGTTTGTGAGTAAGCAAAGTAAAGTGAGAAAACAAGTGCGCAAGTATCACTGGCGCGCGACATAATGCAGTTATAAAAGCGTTTAACAGAAACAGAGATGAGCTCAGTTCAAACTCGTCACTCTGAACTCTATGTTTATCACTGGTCACTAAAGATATATAATATTCACGCAGGTTAAGGTCCGGTCAAGGCTTAATAACCTATACATACATTCCGGTCAAAGTCTATATGATACTACTACCCAACCTAGTCTAATTAACCACGAATCAGATAAAAGTAGTGATTAACTATCCTAGTGCTACTCCTAACCATTCACTGTAACGTACCTCTGATTAGTTTAATAATAGATAACGGATTCTAAAATTAGGTCTGCGGGTAAAGGCTTCGCCTAATAATCTAACCACATTATCATGCAATTATGCTCGGAGTAATAATACTAAATATATCATGTATTACGTACAAGACCTCAAACATACTATTCAAAGATCAGAATGCAAACCGAATTCGGTAAATTAGCTAGACATATTGAATGTATACATCTCAAGGTTTAAAGTTAAACAACTAAAATAACAAGACAAATCTGAATGACGCGTCGCTCTGAGCACGTCGGAAGCTTGCGCGGAAGCACACACGGATCTTCGCGGCTAGGGCGGCTTCTTGTGATTTCCTTCATGCATTGTATTTATAGTCTTGCTTGGTAGGGCTTCCGCAATAAAATAGGCAAGAAAATATATAGAAATCATTTTTATCTCTAAAAACCAGCTTAGGAAATATTCTTGCGCGTGATGACGTCATCGCTCCGGTTTTGTCGTTGGTTGCTGACGTCATCGTTTTGCTCTGCGCGACTCATTACTCGCGCGCTCCTCTGTTTTCCGGTTCTTGTTATCTTGTTATTCTTTGCTCCGAGATTCAGCATTCGTGTTGCACTTTTGTTCTAACTTCTTAGACAAACCTGAGATACACAAAACTACACCAAAAGCGTAATCTTATACTAAAAATGTTAGAGATACAAATAGTGTAAAGGATCCAAAACAGCATACAAAGTATCTTATCAACGTGAAGAATTCAACATTTGTCCGAGACTTCTACGAATCATTTCATATTATTCGATACAATTTTCAACTTAAAATGGATTAAGAATCATCAACCAACTACATAAATTAGCCTAACAAATAATGGCTTTAGAGAAATCACTGACAAAAACAAGTCATTTTTATTTTTACATCAGTTCTCCCGATAATATTATCTCATAAATGCTTGAAAAGTCAATTTAGCGTCTTTTATATATCAGAAGATAAACAACTCAAATATCTTCTACAACAGTAAAGTCCATCATAGCCTATGACTCATTATGACTTAGAGTGACTCTTCAAAAACTTCTTATCTTTTGTTGCTAAATATATTTCAGTTACTTTGTGAGTTGCTTGTAATTCATGAAGTTAAGATTTGAGTTTTTCGTACGATTTTTATTGTAGTTTATGATGTTGTCATTTTTTATTATACCTTGAACAAAATGTAGGGTAAACTTCAAAAGAAATAAAGAGTGTATATGTTATCAATATTATGAATAACTATAAACATTTTACTCTTATTGGTAATATTTTATAATCATGATGCTTGTAGCATATGCATCATGATCACGACTAACTTTTAAATAATTTATGAAATAAAAAGTACGATCGGCCTCAGAACTAAATGATGTGCAATTTAAGGTATTATTAAGGAAAACACTTGTCCTAGTCACGCATCAAACACATTTAGAAACTTAGGAGATTTAGGGTCGAACCCAAGAGAAGAGGTGATAGTATACTAGTTAAGAATTACTTAAACTTGCCTAACAGAAAAGGATTGGGGATTGGTAGGTTAAGGTTCAATTAATTTATTAAAGCGAAGAAATAAAAGTGATCAAAAACTACTACTTCACCCCTAGGATACAGGAGAGTTCACACACTCAATTTCTTAGCACAAATCACAATTAGTTTGAATTCTTATGGCTACACATCATCCCTCCAAGCTACTTCACCCCTAGGATATAGGAGAGTTCATACACTCAATTTCTTAGCATTACGCATCATCCCTCCAAGTTCACCTCTCGATCCATCCTTGGAGATTGGATAACGCGCTAAAAGGTTTCAATTCTCAAGCTTTCACTCTATTGAATCACGTGACCTCAAGCTTTTGCTCTATTAAAAGGCACTCAAACTCAACACCAAACCTCGCCTATCACCAAGAGTAATTATCGCACGCCCGCACAATTGACCCTCAAAGCAACAATGATACTGTTACTAACCTCATAGGGTTCAATCGTCATCAAATCATAGGAAGTTAATTCACTTTGACACACTAGGGCATTTCGTCACTTAGCATCCATCATTATGAACAAGTAGCTACAACAATTAAGATTCAACTAATATGTAATTCAAATGCTTAGAAAGAGTATAAAAACAACATTCATATCCTAGGGAATCCATATGATCCCCAATCACATGAACGACTTCTCAAACATAGTAACAAATGTAACCAAAACCTAAAGGAAGAACATGATGAAGATAGAAATGCTTAGGAGATTAGGTTGAACTTCAATCCTTCGAGCTTTCATCCTCACTTCATCTACTCTACGATCTCTTGGATTATCTTTAGGTTTATGAATATTTGAACTTCCACGGATCTCTAAAAAATGGTTGAGGCATCCATTTATACGAGGGAGGAAAATCTGTATTTTCGGTTTTGCTCAGGAGAGTAAAGCATTTTGCACAACCAAGCAAACTTGCTGTCCTTGGGCTGCTCGGCCGAGTAAAGAGGTCTCTCAAGGCTTGCTCGGCCGAACAAGGTTCTCCTGGTCTCAAACATGAAGTATTCGGGCGAGCAAACTCTCTATTCGGCCGAGCAAGAGTCTTCTGAGTTCGAACGTATCAATTTTGATGTGTTGCTTGGCCAAGCAACCTTCCTTGCACCTCCTTGCTCGGCCTACCACCTCCTTGCTCGGCCTAGCCCTCTTCATATTGATCAACTCCATGTTGACTTGCTTGATACATCCTCTACTCGGCCCTCCTATGCTCTACTCGGATGAGTAGTCTCATATGGCCTCTTTTGTGCACTTTTGTCTTGAATTTGCTCTCTTTTGCACTTGACAACTCCATGGATATACTTCTTGAAAATATTCCTTCCCCTTTTCCGCATTATGAGTTCCCCGACTCGACTCATCCAACATAATATTAGAGAAACTCACTGTAGGGGCTCTTACTCCTCTGCTTCCTCTCCTTTATCTGCCTCAGTTTCTTTATTTCACAAGAAGCCGGTCAAGGAGGCTCTAGCAGCGGGAATCATTTCGACGTTTATTAGCGCAGCCTAGCTAATTTGCTTAGCACATGAGTGCGAAAGGTCAAATACAACTAGTAAGCCTCTTAGGGAGATCAACTTGCACACTTAGGAAGATCGAAATAGGGCTGAGTTTTTTGCTTTTATTTCAAGAGGTCGTCAAAAGCAAACTTCAATCTCTTTGCCGGGGCAAGATAGGCGAGGACCAACGTCACCAGTCTTAGGAGTCTCTTACCGAGTTAGATGCCCGATTCTTCCTATTCCCTTAACCCCGACCTATATTAGTGAATAAGATAACTTCAACCTCTTTCTTTTCCTGGTTAGCGGTTGATGATTCTGATCTTTCTTTTTTTATTATCTTAGTCCTGTAACCCTAGAATTTGAGAATTCTTTCCTCTAAGGTAGGAGGGAACCCAGATAGGGGATGCTAATAAAGAAATAGGGATTAACTCAAAAAAAAGGAGAGCTTCGTCTAAGATAATCAATTAACGAGCGACGACCGGGCGGTTGTCGGGAGTGGGGGGAAGCCCAGTCTTACTGGCTTACTTTATTTCACTACTAGCCGGGTAAAAGTCTTTCCTTTCTTATAAGGACCGTCAAAGTTGGTTATCTAAGCTCTATAGCATTGGTTAGTAATGGCGTAAGCCCTAGAAAGAGGAATTTTTTGAATATAATAACGAAATAAGTATGGGGATCACAAACGTAAGCAGTGAGTCTTGGAGGAGCGAGTGTAAGGCTGCTCGGCGGCGTACTTCGCCTTGTTGATGCACGCGAGGTCCCTATTAGATTAAAAAAACAGATAACGAAAGAAAGAGATGTATCAATACTTAAGACAATCAAGAATAACGAATGAGCGATTTACATTATTGCTAAGTGTGCAAATATTTGTATACAGCTTGCGCTCAATTTTTGTTTGCTTCGATTGTTTTGTAAGAAATTTCATACATTGTGTGCAAATTTCATGATTTATTCAAGATGCACCGCACTTGATTTATCAAGCATAAAATGTAGCATAAGATGAGCAAAATGTGCAAAAATCATCCATCACATATATGCTCGACCGAGCAAGGAGCAAGAGGTCTAAGCAAAACATAAAGGAAGTCGATCAACGACGATTTGACCTTCCAAAGAGTTACTTATCCAAGTAAGAAGATGTTCACCAAGACTGCTCGGGCGAGCACGACAGATTTTGATACATTCAAAGATCAGAAGGATCTTGCTCGGCCGTTGGAAAAGCTTGCTCGCTCGAGTAACCAAATTGGAGAATTGCGCGCCCAAGGAGATCTTGCTCGATCGAGAAACGGACAAGGCCTCCATAGGATTGCTCGCTTGAGGAGAGATACAACCTCTTGACATGAAAATAAGGGTCTGCCTCCCTAGGGGTAACACCCTAGTAAGAGATCCCAAAACGCGACCAGGAAATCCTCGAGATTTTTAAGGGGACGCCATGATAGAGAGTCGTCAAACCTTCTAGTCTAGCTATCTTTATTGCAATTTTCTTTTACTGTATCGTACATTATAGCACTAATTTTATGAGTCTCTTACGGTTGATTGTAATGCAACACTAGATTTGAATCATGCATAAAGAAGTATATGTTGGAGAAGTTTGTGTATTTCCTTATGTTTTTGTTTAGAATTTTGAATACCTAAGGAATGAACGAGAGTTGATCTTAGGTTATTTATAATCATGAGTATAGGTTAAGGCGTTGTTACACGAGAGGGACAAAAATAGTTTAGTTAGGTTAAGTTTATTGTGGACTCTATTTACCAATCAACATATCGAGAGGTTGTGATTATGAGATTTAACTTCTAAGTTATTCAATCAAGTGATGTTTAAGAATCACAACATTATGTAATACATCCATTCAAGAGAAGGAACGAGAGTTGAATTTAGAATGCATTGTACCTTAACCTAAGAGCTTGTCAAACATGACTTTACATGTTCCGATTATTTTATCTTGTTCGTCCCGAACAAGTGAACCAGAGATCACGCAGCGAGTTAAAATTTTTAGCGTGCAAGTAATGACAAATGTGAAGCCCCACATATAAACCCTTCTACTCTATTTTGTTTCTAGTGCGAAATCAACTCAAAGAGAAACTACTCCTAACTCATTTTCGTAGGAATCACGGATGTATTTAGCTTATGCACCAAGCCTTTAAACTTCTAAACTTCCCTAGAGGACGAGTTATAGTCTCATGAGAGTTTTCAGAAAAGGAATCCTCACAAATCCCACCCGCATTCATCCATAGACAAAAATTTAGAATATGTTCACCAAGTAGTAGTCAATGAAACCCATAAAAATTCAGAATTACCCCTTTCATTCACCAATGCAATCCTTGGAAATCAATCAATTCAAAATGGCAGTAAACATTCAGACAGTCAACATAAAAACTGGCATTCATCGAGTTTAACTCAACCTCAATTTCTTGTGCAAGTAATATGAAGATAAACGCTGCTCACACAAGAACATTAGTCACTGCGTCCACCTATGCTTGCAAGGGCAAGTATATAAGCTTCGAGCACAAACTCTTTCTAAAATTTTAGACTACACGTGGTAAACCATAGTAGAAGAGGAGTTTTGACCATTAAACATTTTCAAAACACACACAAGTCTAGTAGCTTAAGTACTAAGTACAAGGGTCATACCATAACAGGCCCTGAAAAGCAGAATGCAAATGTCCGATTTACACGCATGCGAAATAATTTATGAAAAGAGACAAAGTCATGAATCAAGTATGCTGGTTATATTCATTTTAAAAGTTTCATTTTGTGTGTCTCTACGAATACTTCCAAGGGGGAACTTACCTTCCTAACCCTCGGCATTCGTTAGAATTTTTCATTATAATTTATACAAATGCTTTCAAGGGGGACGTACCTTCCTAACCCTCAGCATTTGTATAGTTTTTCAACAAAAATCAGATTTTTCTTTCTTTCAAATATTATGTTTAACGCACACTAAAAACTTAACAATGTGCCTGCGTGAAATAAAATGTAGCATGCGATGCAAGTAAGACAAATACAAGGGCAAATCAGGGCAGTTATGATCACCTAAAAGCATACAAGAACTTGTGCAATGCGTTTCTATGATAGTTACTCATGTGAATGCCAATCTAACTTCACTTTTCATGCATGGAAAGAGTTTAAAAGTAAACCCTACTAACCTAGTCCGAATGCCAAAACATGTGAATGCAATTACCACAAAGAATATCAATCATCCCAAAGATACGTCACGTGAAATCGAGGCCTAACTCATGCTGATCAGATTTTAAAACAATACTACTCAATGCTCGGTGAACTTTTTCAACTAGCAATCAATAATAAAAGCAGGATAAATACGATAAAATCTGGGTCTAGCATGTATGTGGCATAGACTAACAACGCAACAATTTAGAAACATGAAATCACCCCACACTTAAAAGTTTGCTTAGTCCCTAAGCAAAAAAACAAAGTGAAATATAAGAGAAAGTTTCAAGGGAACTTCTCTCGTGTGTTGTAGTCCAACAAGCAATGTGAAGCTTCCTCCGAAGTAACACTCCAGCGAGCTCTCGTATTTATGAAACTCAATCTACAAAAGGATAAAACAGAACGTGCAAAACATCAACCAAACATGTAGTATGCATAAGGATCCTTACCACAAGAAAACTACTCAGTCGTTGTGAGAATAACACAAAGCATTCAAAATATTACAAAAAAAAAGTACAATAAAGTAAAAAGGGTGGAAGTAGTGTAAAATGGCCCGGCTTTGATGTCAATTCCCCTGCGTTTCTTGGACGTTTCTTACGCTCAAAAACTCTCCAAAGAAGTCCTAAGAAGTCAATAAAAGCAGCCAAGTCAAATTACTTAGGTTTTGTTATTTATAGGCCCAATTAAGAAAGCCCAAAACATAGGAAGTTTTAGGAATTTGCAAAAATTAGTCCCCCGACTTAAAGAGCCCCAAAAACGAGTCACCCGACTCATTTGATCAAATAGAATAAAATTAGAAAGTTGTAGACAATTGAAATGAGTTTCGAATAGGCTATCACACACCTCAATGGGATATCTGTGCTGCAAGTTATGGGCTTTCAAAGACGTAAAGGTATGGCTGACTCCTTATGCTGCCACTTACTCGGTTATGCTTCTTTTCGTGCATTTCCAAATGAAATTGATCCAAAGTTTTCTTTAAATCATTCGATATTCATTTTGAACTTGATATGAATGAAGAAAGCATCAAACGGCTTCAAACATAGAGGAACAAATAATAACTTAAGGTAAAACGTGGATGAACGACCAAGAACGAGCTTCCACCACCAACGTCTAATGAAACTGCTCATCCCTCTGATGGCACGTCGTTGACTGCTGCAAATTTATCCTTACTCTCCTTCTTAGTATAGTATAGGCAAGCTGGGTCGAATCCACAGGGAACGGTGAGAAGTTAACTTTTATCTACAAACTAAAACTAGGGGTTGTGAGTAAGCAAGTGAACAAGTAAGAAAAAGAGTGCGCAAGTACTACTGGCGCTCAGAATGCAAATACGAGAGTTAAACAATAAACCTGAGATGAGCTAATTAAGCTTAGACTTATCACTATGAACTTTATGTTTATCACAGGTTTCTAAAGATCTATGAAAGATTGTTCACGCAAGTTACGGTCCGGTCAAGGCTTAATAACCTACACATGCATTCTTGTCAAAGTCTGTATGATATCATTACTCGGTCTAGTCTAATTAACCACGAATCCGGTCAAAGTAGTGATTACCTATTTTAGTTTCACTCCTATCATTCATTGTCACGTACCTCTGATAGTTTAATAATAGACAATAGATTATTTAATTAAGTCTGCGGGTCAAGGCTTCTCTTAACTATCTAACCTAATCGTCATACAATTGTGCTCGGAGTAATAATACTAAACATTTCATGCATTAAGAATAAACCTCAAAACATATTATTCATAGTTCACAGTCTAAACTGAATTCAGAAAGTTAGCTAGACATGCTGAACATATACATCTCAAGGTTTGTATGAAAAACAACAAGTATTGAAACTATAGCCTGATTGCGCGTGATCGGTTGCGCGTCTCGGACTTGCGCCGGTAGCTCTGCTTCGTCTCTTCCAAATTTCGCTCTCTTGTGATTTCCTTTATGCTTTGTATTTATAGTCTTACCTTCTAGGGTTTTCGCGAGAAAATAGGCAAAAAATATATTTGGAAATCATCTTTATCTCTAAAATCCTGCATTAGAAATATCTTTATCTCTAAAAACTAGCTTTAGAAATATTCTTTGTTGTTCTTTGCTTCGAGATTCAGCCTTCTTGTTACACTTTTGTTCTAACTCTTCTGATAAACCTAAGATATAAAACTACACCAAAAGCATAATCTTATACTAAAAATGTTAGAAATCTAAGTAGTGTAAATGACTTAAAACAGCATACAAAAGTGCCTTATCACCCTCCTCCAATTCACTTGAGTTTATACACGATGATTTTTTATACCTCATCACCTTGAGTCTTCGTTGATGAAACACAAAAAGTCGATATAGAGAAATCAAGCCCGATGAATGATTGGAATGCAATACTTCCTCACGAGGAGGAGATTGGATTGGTTGGAGATACATCACCCAAAGTCAGCAGCTGCCTCTTAGCCAATGCGTTTCACTACGATGGTGGGGATTTATGTGTTCATATTTTGAAGGGTTAATTTCAAATGACCATCTTTATAATAAGCCATTTTCCACAAAACCACCTGTATATTGTAATATTACATTCGACCACTCGTATAACGTTTGACGTTCCCTAACAACTACTTATCACTGTTCCATCAAATATTCCGCTAAATATATTAAATTTTTAATATAATAATAGTATTTTATTACAATACACCACCTCTCTAATAAATGAGTGTCCACTTCACTACCTCGATGATCACTTCGGTTTCCATTTAACCACCTCTCTGTTAACTAAGGTGTTTCTTTGGCAACGTTAGTAATTATAAATGTGGTTGAATGTACTATTACAATATACAAGTGCTTTTGTGGAAAATGACATATTATAACGGTGGTCATCTGGGATTAACCCTACTTTTAATTGTTTGTTGTATTGAATAACCGTTTTTTTATGGGTAAATTCCAGAAACCCACCCCTATAATAGGGGTAATTACAGAAAACCACCCCTATAATAGGTATTTATAGAAAACCACCTCTATAAATAGCTCCGTTAGCATTTCACCACCTCGTTACTATTCTGTTACTATTCCGTTAGATAAATTATTAAAAAAACTAAACATATTATAATAAATTTAAATAAATTTATTTTTAAAATATAAATTAAATTAAATTAAATTTCAGTATATTTAATTAAAATTCACAATATTTAATTAAGAATCATTTATGTATATTTAATAAGAAAAAATTTATAAAAAATTCAAATAATTCAAATATTATACTTTTAATTTAAATAATAACATTATACTTAGAAAAAAAAATCAAATATTATACTTATGAAATTATTAATATTAAAAATATATTCATCATTAGTTCATGAAATGATGTAATTAATGTGTTATTTCTTAAATCAAAATATTCAAATCATATGGTTTATGAAATTATACTATGTTTCATCAAATTAGTGTATTATTTCATAAATCATATAATATAAATATTTTGTTTCATGAAATAGTGTATTATGGTTCATGAACTTTAAATTTGTTATATCCCGAAATAATATTTAATACCATTAATTCATGAAATATAATTTTTAGGGTTTAGGGATTAAAATTAAAAATCAATAGAGTATATAATATTAAATAATTAATATACGATTACATGTTTTTTGATAGGGAATAAATGTTTTTTCTTGATAGCAACTACATGTTTGAATAGATCCTATATTATGTTGAATAAATGATTCTTAAATAAACCCTTCAATTTTTATAAATTTTTTCTTATTAAATATACATAAATGATTCTTAATTAAATATTGTGAATTTTAATTAAATATACTGAAATTTAATTTAATTTAATTTATATTTTAAAAATAAATTTATTTAAATTTATTATAATATGTTTAGTTTTTTTAATAATTTATCTAACGGAATAGTAACGGGAGGTGGTGAAATGCTAACGGAGCTATTTATAGAGGTGGTATTCTGTAAATACCTATTATAGGGGTGGTTTTCTGTAATTTCCTCTATTATAGGAGTAGTTTTCTGAAATTTACCCTTTTTTATTGCATTTTGCGTATGTGTGTGTTTTGTTGTCTTATGTTGTAAACTAACACGTCTTGGTGCACTCATTATATATTTAGTTAGCACATTTTCAATTTTGATACTCTATTGAGTTTCACTCGAGGTCACTTCATTATAATATTTTTTGACGAGTGCATGGCTTGGACAAGTATTACTTTACTACTCTATAAACTGCTTGTCAACAATACATTGTGATGAAAGTAGATATTTATTGTTGTATTTTACTTTGTTAAATGTTTCTACATTGATTAAAGACTGGACAAACCCCAAATTAAAGGTGGAAATGCACTTTCGAGGGATTGAACCATCGACCCATGAGACTGAATACCGAGTTGGTGACCGATAGGCCGCTGCTCACTATGCGATATCATTTTTATTGATTTACTAATTTAATTATAACTATATGAAAGGGTTATCACCAATCGTCTCCACAATATTCAACAGCATTTTCAACTCCATGAGATATTTATCTAAAGGATTTCTTTCGTTTGAAATTGGATTGTTGCATTCTTGTACATAAGCAATGCTTTATCTTGCAAGATCCCTTATTCTTCTATAATATCTGACTTGCCATTCAGCCTTTGCTCTTTCCATTTTAATCCTTATGCTTGTAAGTTTACTCTTGCACACATCAAGACTTGTTAGTTGACTATCATTTTTGATACGTCTTCCCATTGCATAGATTAATTTTTTTGTTCTCACACTTTTTTTAAGTGCTAATGGTATAGATAAACCCGCAAGGTGGTGAAAATCTGCTTCATGACTTTCAATATGAGAATTTAGAATATTTTTACAAAAACGGGGATAATAAGTTAGGTCACAAATTCTGTTGATCATATCATTCTCTGAGATTGTGAATTTGGAAGTAGTGACGATTAAACCAATAGTAAATAGGCTCAACTTGAACATAGATGAAAACTGAGAACACATAATTCTCAAAGGGTAAGTTTCAATTCTTTTCATCCAACGTTCTATTATAGTGTAATGTTCTTTAATTTGTAGTATACTTATCCACAGACGTGTAGTGTATATATATATAAATTTATTTGGGATTTTTTATAAATACATTTTGTTGATACATGGCTCCCATGTTGAGTTTTGATGATGACAACACGTTACTCATATTTGAATTGAGTGTGCAGAGGACGTGGTCCTGACAGGCTGCATATCGGACATGAACCTGGATTACACTGAGATATGCATGGAATCATGATGCTGATAAAAGTGTGAGCAGATAAGTCGAAGCAACTGCTGGAGCAACTGCTGGACACCTGGAAGAATCACAATGCAAAGGAAGTTGCATATCATGGTGGTTACACTCGGCGGTTACACGAGTGGGTAAACCAAAGAATCTCTATGACAATTGAGAGAACTTCACTGGAGTATTGCTGAGAGAGTCGCAAGCAAGCGTGAAGCACATTCTGATTGTCAGAAAGTTGATTTTCAGAAGTAACGGAGCGTACACCAAGTGCGTGCAGGGCAGAGGAACTTGTCCTAAGAGTCACGATTGTTGGTTTTTAACCTTCAGGCTAAGGTGACTGTTTTTGATAGTCTGAGACACTATTGTACAGATATTGTAACGCTTGTACAGTCTATTGATTAATAAAAGTAATCATTAGACGAATTTCCGCTGCATTTATATTTCTGAGGAACAAGTGCCTGCTAACTTGGTCTTAGTCCTTAACAAGTCTTAGACCTAGTCTTTACTGCTAACAAGCGATCCTATCAATTGGTATCAGAGCCGCTGGTTCTAGATCTTGTTGAGCATTGCAGGTATGTCAGGAGACTCGTTTGCTACTCCACCAAAGCTGAAGGTGGAGAATATGCGTCATGGGCAATTCGGTTTGAGGAACATGTCCTCGCACTGGACGGAGAAGTTTGGCAGATAATTGAACAGGGACGTCAAATCATCCAGGATGATACTGATCCAACTAAAGAGAAACCCAGAGCTTTTTACACCACTGCAGATTACAAGAAACTCCAGAAAAATGCTCAGGCTATGAAAGTTCTGCATTCTGCACTTGAACCTGGTGATCTGGACAAGGTCATGATGTATAAAGATCCCGCAGAAGTTTGGGATGCTCTTAAAAGGATTTATGAAGGTTCTGGTGATGTGAAGAAGAACAGGATCATTACCGCTCAGATGAAGTTCAATACCTTCGTCAAGGAAAGGATGAGTCGCTTCATGACTATCATTCTAAGTTCCAGGGAAGTTTGTCTACACTGTCCAGATTGGGAAAGGAACTTGAGCAATGGGAAGTTACTCACCACTTTCTGCAAGGACTTAGTCCAGCATGGGATAACATATCAAGGACCCTAGCTGCTCTCCCTGATACAAAGAGGATTACTCTTGAGGAATTAGTCTCAAAAACTGGAAAGTAACATGCTTATAGAGAAATGTAAGTTTGAGGGACGTGAACCTCAGAAGGGTGGGAAGCAGATAGCACTGGTCAGTGAAAAGGACAAAGACAAGGAGAAGTCTAAGTCCTCGAACGGTAAGGGCAAAGGAAAAGGAAAAGAAAAGGAATCCGATGAGAAATCCGATGATAAGTCAGACATGGCATTGTTGTCCAAGGCATTGAAGATCGCAAATAAGAAACTTGGTTCAAAGGACTCGTCTTCCAAACGCACCGCCGGTAAGGATGATGAGTGTTTCTATTGTAAGAAAAAGGGACACTTTGCTAGAGATTGCAGAAAGAAAAAGAAGGATAAATCTGACAAGGAGAAGTCAAAGGATGACAAACCGGATGAGAAACAGAAAGACAAGAAAGCTATGATAGCAACTTGGGGTGATTCAGATGAGGACAGTGACCTCGACAGTCTGTTTGGGTCTAGATCTTCCAGAAGGAATTACTGCTTAATGGCAAAGGACGAATCATCTACATCTGAGGTAGATTCTTCTTCTTCTGATTCATCTAAATATACATCACATTCTACTTTAATGTTTCTTATTAGAAGGCTTTGTGATAAGAATGATGAATTGTCTAACCTTGTTGAAAAGCAAGAAGTTGTCATTGAGAAGAAGTCTGCCAAGATACGGCAACTTCAGAATGAGCTCGTTGGAAAACGAGAAGCTGTTTTGCAGGTTCAAGAACCTATGGCTAGAAGGAACAGTTCCAGAGTTCAGAAACCTAAACCAGGACTAGGTTATGGTGAAGTGACTATTCTGAAAGAGGTCCAAGTGCTGGTGAACCCAGGAGACTCCACGGGTGAAGGTGGATCTTCATGACGAGGCAAGGATATATGGTAAAGGATATCATATTTGGGCAAAAAGCGCTCTAGGACAAAGACCAGCTGGGATCAACCTCAACAAACAGAAGGAAAAGGTTGCTGAGTTCAACAAAGTGGATTTCAGAAAGAGGAAAATCTGTTACCACTGTGGAAAGGAAGGTCATCTCTGGAAAAGCTGTCATGCAAGAAAGTTTCCAAAAGGGGACATGTACCGGACAGAATCAGTCTGTCAAACTGATGTTTTAAATTCTCCAAAGAACATTTCTAGTGTTAACTTTGTGCTGACTTGAAACCCAAAAAGGCTAAGCTAATTTGGGTACGTAAGAACTAATCATTTCTGTGCAGGTAGAGAGAGGAACAGGTCCATGGTATGTAGACAGTGGATGCTCCAGCCACATGACTGGAAAGGTGGACTACTTCTCTTCTCTACAACAACATTCCGGAGGTTAATTACCTTTGGAAACAGAAGTAAAGGTGAAATTCTAGGCACAGGTATGGTTAAGTTAAATAAGAAAGTTAGTGTAGATAATGTAAGTTTGGTCCGGAACTTGAAGTTTGATTTACTTAGTGTTTATCAACTCTGTCAAGATAGTAATAATAAAGTTGTGTTTACTTCTAATGAGTGCTATGTGAAGTCTCTAAGAACAGGAAAGATTCTTCTCAAAGGCATCATGGAAAATGGAGTATATATGACTGATCCGGACTTTGACCCAGACGAGTATCTATGTTGTCTTCAAAGGCAGATGATTCAGGTTTATGGCACAGGCGTCTAGGTCATGTGAATCTCAGGTTGATGAAAAAGCTTCAGAGGTTGGAACTGGTTCGTGGGGTTACCAAAGTAGTCATGTACCTGATCAGGTTTGTGTTCCTTGTACTAGAGGCAAGCAGACCAGGACCTCATTTCAGCCTAAGAATGTAGTCAGTACCAGCAGACCTTTGGAGTTAGTGCATATGGACTTGTGTGGACCTATGAGGACTCAGACCATTGGAGGTAACAAGTATGTGTTCGTGTTGGTTGATGATTATTCAAGGTATACATGGACAATATTCATTTCTTCCAAGACTGAGGTATTTGATCAGTTTGAGGTTTGGGTCAAGGCTGTGGAAACAATGCTGGTCAGAAACTTAAAAGTATCAGATCAGATCATGGTACTGAGTTTGACAATGCAGATTTCATCAGCTGGTGTGCCAGTCAGGGAGTTTATCATAACTTTTCAGCGCCAAGGACTCCACAGCAGAATGGGGTAGTGGAACGCAAGAACAGGACCCTGGAGGATATGACCAGGACTATGTTGCTGGAAAGTGGCTGCTAAGAGGTTTTGGGGAGAAGCAATGAATACAGCTTGTTATGTGTTGAACAGAGCTATTTGAGACCAATCTGAACAAGACTCCGTATGAGCTGCTGAAAGGACGTAAACCCAACATTTCTCACTTGAAAGTCTTCGGGTGTAAGTGCTTCATTCACAACAACGGGAAGGATCAGCTAGGAAAGCTAGATCCGAAGGAGTGATGAAGGTATATTTGTAGGGTATTCAGCTCACAGTAAGGCATACAAGGTGTACAATCAGCAAACTCAGAAAATGGAGGAAAGCGTACATGTGGTCTTTGACGAGAATGTCATGCCAGGAAGCTGCTGAGACCAAGTCCAACAGGAACCAGCAGAGGAAATCTTTGTATTAGCTCGACCAGATGTGTTCCATGCTGAAGGAATCATTGGTTATCCAGCACAAGAGGGTGTTGATGAGGTACAGGAGGTTGCCGACGAGAATCCAGCACAAGTGGGTGTTGATGAGAATCCAGTTCAGATACCTGTCCCAGAGGAACGGCAGGTGGAACAAGTCCAGGTTACTGATCAGGATCAGGTAGCTGAGGATGGTAACAACGATCAGAATCCAGTAGAGGAAGTTATTGGAGATGTAGTTCCGTTGAGAAGAAACCCTAGAGAGAGACAACCAAATGTCAGACTTCGGGATTACTATTGCTATGCAGCGTTTCAGGGGGAACAAGTCCAGACTGCGTTTGTATCCCTGATTGAACCAAAGAAGGTAGAAGATGCACTTAAGGATCCAGATTGGGTTCAGGCAATGCAAGAAGAGCTGCATCAGTTTGAAAGGAATAAGGTTTGGAGACTTGTACCTAGACCAGAAAAGAGAAAGGTGATTGGTACTCGTTGGGTGTTCAGGAACAAGAAGGATGAGAAGGGAGTCATTGTCGGAACAAGGCTCGGTTGGTTGTACAAGGGTATAATCAGCAAGAAGGCATCGATTACGATGAGACCTTCGCACCGGTGGCAAGGTTAGAGGCCATCCGACTTCTCATTGCTTATTCAGTTCAACATGGATTCAAGCTCCATCAAATGGACGTGAAGACAGCGTTCTTGAACGGGAACCTGAAGGAGGAAGTTTATGTGAAACAGACTCCAGGTTTTGAGGACACAGTCCATCCAGACCATGTTTATGTTCTTGACAAAGCACTTTATGGGTTGAAACAGGCACCGAGGGCATGGTATGAAAGGTTGTCAGATTTCCTAATAGCTCATGGATATGAGAGAGGAGCAGTGGACAAGACATTGTTCCTTCTGAGGACAAAGAAGGATCTGTTGGTAGTTCAGGTCTATGTCGACGACATTGTCTTCGGGTCAACCAGTGATGAATTGGTTAAGAAGTTCACTGAGCTTATGGAAAGTGAATTTGAGATGAGTATGGTCGGGGAATTGACCTACTTCTTGGGACTTCAGATTCAGCAGATGGAGAATGGGACTCAGATACATCAGGCCAAGTACTTGTCCGAGATAGTGAAAAAGTATGGACTTGATCAGTCAAAGCCCTCTGCTACTCCAAGTTCGACCAGCAGTTCCTTGTCCAGGGATGAAACCTCTCCAAAGGCAGATCCAACACTTTATAGAGGAATGATTGGTTCACTACTGTATTTAACAGCAAGTAGACCTGACATTATGTTCAGTGTTTGTGTCTGTGCCAGGTACCAGTCCGATCCGAGAGAAACACACGTGAAAGCTGTGAAAAGGATCCTGAGGTACTTGAAGGGGACCAAGAACCTTGTTCTGTGGTATCCGAGGTATAAGTCCTTGACACTGGAAGGATACACTGATGCTGATTATGCCGGGGACAGATGTGACAGGAAGTCAACGTCCGGGATGGCTCAGTACCTTGGATCTTGTCTTGTCTCATGGGGGTCCAAGAAGCAGAATTCGGTAGCTCTTTCCACAACCGAAGCTGAGTATGTTGCTGCCGGAGCATGTTGTGCACAACTCCTTTGGTTAAGGAATCAGCTAAGTGATTTCAATCTCTACTTTGATCATATCCCTATTTATTGTGATAATACTAGTGCTATATGTGTAGCTAAAAATCCAGTACATCACAGTAGAATGAAACATATTGAGATTAAACATCATTTCATAAGGGATTGTGTAGAGAAAGGACTTGTTTCTATGGAAACTTGTAGGACTGAGGAACAAGTCGCGGACATATTCACCAAAGCTTTATGCAGGGAAACATTCGAGAAGTTCAGGACAGCACTTGGTATGATTTCTACCTAGTGAGGTATCTCTAAACTTAACCCTCAATGATTGGTTAGAATAAGGGTTAGTATTGATACATAGATCCTAAAGTATGTGAATCTGCCTATGTGTGAATAGAATGGTTGCATGCTTTACTTCTTGATTAAAGGTGAAATTGTCTTGTTTTTGCTTGGATTGTATTTGTTTCTTAGCCAAGTACCTTCCGGATCTTGATCCTCAGTAGCCTCATGAAGGAAGTGTACCAGCCTCCTTAGCCAAATACTCAAAGGTACGTTTTGTGTGATTTTATGAGTGTTTGAATTGTGATGTTCGCACTATAGACCCTTACGGTCAAACCAAACCATCACAATGCCCCTTGTGGAGTTCATGATAAGGTCAGGGTACAGTATTCACTTGTTCAGGACAATGATCAGACTTGGTAGTTGAGCAGAGTTTAATGCTTGTCAGAAAAAGGAGTCTAATAACTGTGCAGTCAATGAACTGATTGGGTAGAAGTGGATGCGTGTATTTCGGTTTGGGGAAGCCGAATCGTTTTGGCAGTTATGTTTTGATTAGGTTTGAATTTTGAATTTGAACGAAATCAAAGGGATTTGAGGAGTTAATCCGAGAAGATAACCTCTACCACAAATCAAGCCTACCAACTTCCGAAAACCCTAACCGACGAAATCGAAACTCTCAGACGACTCAATGGCCTCCAACAATGTTAACACAAACAACAACACTGCCGCCGCTATTGCTGCCTCCGAGGTAGAAGACCTGACGCGAGCTATGGTCGTGTATGTCCCACCACCGCCTCAATCGACGGAGATGGAGTCCGTGATTGTAAGGACAACATGCACGGATCGGACAACGCGAATGGCAAGGAGGCTGTGAACGATGATGTGGTAAGCGAGAAGGATTCCGGTAAGGTTTCTCACTGACTGAATCATGATTGCATCTGTTATTCAAAGGATTTTGATTGCGATTAATCGTACTGTTGGTGATGATGATGCGGATGTTGTGGAGAACACCGCTGATGATGTTAGTGATTTAGGAAACCCTGTTGTGGATGGGTTTGTTGAGGTACAGGCCGATGGGAATAGTCAAGAGAAGCTTGATGATATGGATCGTGCTGCTGTGGACATAGAAGAAGCAGCAGAGTTTGCTAAGAATTTAGCAAAGGGAAAATCGGTCCAAGTCCACAGTGATGATGGAAGTGCTGATGAGACTGAGGAAGAGATACTTGCAAGGAGAGCAAGGGTTGCTAAGGACATAGCAAAGGGAAAGTCAGTTCACGTTCCCAGTGATGAGGACGTAGTAGTAATCAGCCCAGCAAAAGGTCAAGCAACTGCCAAGACTCCTAAGCAGTCCAAGAAGACTAGGCCTATGGGGACAAGATCTCAGCCAATAAGGTCTTGTCTGATCAAACGGAAGAAAACCAATGTGGTCTATGACTCTGAGACCGATGAGGATGCTACAGTGGTCAAGAAGCAGAAGACCACTAAGAAGGAGATTTTAGAAGATATGGAGTCTTCAGTACGGTTTCTGAAGGAGCAGAAATTAGACGAGGTCTTGGACCTGCTGGAGTATCAAGGGTGGGAGAATTTGTTTGATATGGACGAAATGGTAAGTCCATCTGCAGTTTTTGAGTTCTATTCTCAGTTGTCAGTATCAGCAAAGGGAAACAATGTCCATCTGGACTTTGTTATTGGAGGAGAGGATCTGACCCTGTCCAGCAAGGAGTTGTCAACCATTCTTAGTATTCCTCATAAAGGATATGGGGAATGGGTAAAGGGACAATGGCCGAAGCATGAAGAAGACAGATATGAGGTTCAAAAGCGAGTTTGTGGCACAGCTAAGCCAGGAAGAGTTCCTTCGAAGAATCTGTCAGCCAAAGTCAAGGTCCTTCACAAATTGATGGTCACAAATCTGCTGCCGAGAGGGTCGAAGACCAGTCTGGTTCAGTTGGAAGACATTCTGTTGATGGACAAGATCCTGAAGAAAGAGCCAATCAATCTTCCAAAGATGATCATCAATCAGATGGGTTACTTAAGCCAGATGAAGCAAGTCGGGTATGCACGGATAGTGAAGAAAATCCTCCAGTACCATGAAGTATATAAGAATTCTGAGGACGAAGTCCCAGTGGTGAGGAAATTTAATCCGAGCGACTTCAAAAAGATGGGCTTAGTATTTTCTGAAGATGATGGTTGGATAAAGGACTTGGACAAAATGGAAGAAAAGTCATTTGTGGAAAGCAAGGATGATGTTGAGGACTCTGATGGATATAGTCCTACACCTGGTGATTACTCAGTGAGGTTTACTGAGTTGGACATCAACATAAATCAAGTCAAGAATGAGTTGAGGAAGATGTCATCAGAGATGAAGGATCTGAAGAAGGAGTTCCAGGAACTCAAAGAAGTGGTGCTGAAGGCTGTTCAGGACAGAGTCTGAGTGCCTGATATGGTGAATGCCAGTACCTGGACCATCATGAACTCATCCCTTCCTTCCATCCCTACCAAATAAATCCCCTTGTTGTTTGAATTTTTATTTTCCCCTTCCATGCAATTTAAGAATATTTGCCTTTAATTTCGAAGTTTATTATTGTGCAATTTATTTTGTTTGCATTTTGGCTGTTCTATACTTGTGGTTTAACTGTTGATATACTTTACCCTTGTTTGATGATGCCAAAAGGGGGAAGAAAGTGTAGGGGGTACTGATTTAGGGGGAACAAGACCAAGTGTGTGTTCTTGTTCTGATGATATGCTTCTGTGCATAGGTTTAGGGGGAACTTGTCCCACTTAGTTCTCAGTTAGACATGATCTAATCATCTATCGTTCATTAGTCCCTCAAGTGTTTGTCATCATCAAAAAGGGGGAAATTGTTGATACATGGCTTTCCCATGTTGACTTTTGATGATGACAACACGTTACTCATATTTGAATTGAGTGTGCAGAGGACATGGTATTGTCAGGTTGCATACGGGACATGAACCTGGATTACACTGAGATATGCATGAAATCATGATGCTGATAAAAGTGTGAGCAGATAAGTTGAAACAACTGCTGGATTAACTGCTGGACACATGCCGGAATCACAATGCAAAGGAAGTTGCAGATTATGATGTGTCAAGCGGCGGTTACACTAGGTGGTTACTCGAGTGGGTAAACCAAAGAATCTCTATGGCAATTGTGAACTAACGTCCAGAGATTTGCTGAGAGAGACACAAGAAAACGTGCAAGCACATTCTGATCATCGGAAAGTTGGTTTTCAGAAGTAACGGAGCGTACACCAAGTACGTGCAGGGCAGAGGAACTTGTCCTAAGAGTCACGATTGTGGGTTTTAACCTTCAGGCTAAGGTGACTGTGTTTTTGATAGTTGTAGACACTATTGTACAGATATTGTAACGCTTGTACAGTCTATTGATTAATAAAAGTAATCATTAGACGAATTTCCGCTGCATTTATATTCTGAAGTACAAGTGCCTGCTAACTTGGTCTTAGTCCTTAACAAGTCTTAGACCTAGTCTTTACTGCTAACAAGCGATCCTATCAGTTTCATTATCTCTCATGGTATTGCACTTACACATAACTAGGGTTTCAAATTTCTTGAATAAGATTTAACAAATGTGGCCCTATTATTGAGTTTTCAGAGGGAGAATGCCACCGCAGGTTAAAGATTCTACTTACAGTTTCAAGCTTTGGTTGATTATAATCCGATGTTATGGAAGTTTACTTCCTGGTCGCTTCTCATCTATAGTACCAGTCTAGACTCTAGACTCTATATTATAAGGGCAGATTGATTCAGTTTATTATTCGCAGACTGCATTATGATGTGGTGAAATCAAGGTAACCTTAAGTCGTGGATGTTGTCATAGTTTTTGACAGAGGTTCCAATGACTTAGTTTGATTATTTTGTAAAGTCTCTAACTTTTTTATCTTGTTTGAAAGCCTTATCTTCATATGTACAGTTGTACATATTCGAATAAATTACTGGGTTGTAATTCTTTTATATATTTGATTTGCAATTAAGGATTTGTAGAATTGGCACTTTCCGTAAATCCAACAACTGAAGTTGATTTTTTTCCTTAAAAAATTGCATCATCAAATTCTGGTAATGTCTTTTAGGAATGAAAGTTCATCACATAAATGCCTTCTAATGTTTTTCTTTCAAGAGATTGAGAAAGTTTGCTTCCGTTCCAAATCACTTCTATGATTTCGATTAGTCTTTACAATACCTTTCTATGATTAAATAGGTTGGACGTGCTGCAACAAAAGGCAAAGCTATTCATGTGATACAGTTGGTCCCCTGGCAGAATGAGGTACAGATATATTCTCTAATCATACTGCTTGGCTGATCAATGTTGAGTGTGTGGGTCTTTTGTCTTGGACTTGTCAATTTACTTCTAAAAACTTGCAAGGTCCTAGATATGAATGATTACATGGTTTATGTTCCACCTTGTTGGGTTTGGTTGTTCATAATTTCCTATAACAAGTCACTATGGTCCAGGATACCAGTTGCTTTCGAAACATAAGCCAGTACCTTTCACGCTCCCATAAAATTATCATCTTTCAGGTACTACGTTTTTAAAGTATTCACAGCGTAGTTTGCTCTATCACGACAAGAATACATGTCCGATTTTCTGAGTTCTTGTTTGATCATGGAACCTGACCAGTGACCGTGTAGGTAGATATTTTGATTACAAGTTATGATATGGAGCTTATGCATTCCCCATTTGATGAGGAGCTTTAGAAAATTAGCCACCCAACTTGGACATGTGCTTAGATTCCAATGACCCATCTGGCAAAACCTAAGACAGATATTCTGATCCAATCTTTTCCCTATTTACAAATGTTGCTTCTCAGTTCTCACTGTCATGCAGTCTGTAGGTTTTCACAATATTTTTGCAGGTAATAAATCTCGATCAATTGAACTTTTCTGAACCATTGTTTTCAATTTACTATTTATAACATGGGACCATTGTTTCTTTCCATGTGATAATAATGGGATTTATGTCCATTTTTAGTGTATTGCTGGTAATTTGGGTCATGACAATGAATGAACTTTTGATGCTTAGTATTATGTGGCAATTATCTAAAATGTCTTATTACAGGAGCCGGGCTGCGCTTTGTCGTGCCTGATGACCTACCACTCACCCTCATGGCATACCCTTACATCATCAGACAAGAAGATCAACTGTCATTGTATGTTTAAGTTTACCGTACATATTTTTGTTCCTATTTAGCAAGTGTTATTTTCTTCACATGCCCTGAGAAACTGAGCATCAGTATTCAACCCTCCCTGCATGAGTTGTTTTTCTAGTTAGGGATAACTTGATTTTAGGAACCCAGAAAGTTAGGTAACTGGAAGTTCCAGTATCTTCAACTCTTCGTATGAATTGAATGCATGAAGGTGTTTAAGCCTTGAAATATTAATGGCCATGTTATGCTTAGGGAATTAAGAGCGTAGGACACCCATGTTGGCATTCATTGACAGTACTGTATATTGTAGCCAGAGGCAGTGGCGGAGCCAGGAGCAAATATGAGGGTGGGCCAAAATTTACTACTATAGTTTTTTTTCTAATAATATGTGGAAAATACAAAGAAGACATCATAAAAAACTCAATTTATTAAACTATTCGCTTATAACACTCATCCGCGAGATTTCGTATGCGACCAAGAGGTCAGACACAATTACAGGATCTCGCAAAGAGGGGTTAGAAAAAAATTACACGTACATCACGAACAACGAATATATAATATGCAGAAAGTGGCATATTCATCTCATGATTTATAATGGGCTTAACATTGCATTACGGGTTCAAATGACAGAGACACGCAATTTATGGATCCTCATATTAAAATCAAGTTGAAATATGTATTTTAAAGCTTGTAGAAGTTTTTTATTATCCTTGATTTGTTGAATATTTTGCATTTAAAATCCGTTTGACTTAACTATTTCACTCGCACACTTATATAAAGACTATATGATACTCAACGAGTTATTATATGACTTATTTTCATCATTTATTAGTTACTATATGATTTTTCATTTTTTAATATAATATATAAAAATATTTATAATTGTTTTTGAGAAACTGGACCAAGAAAAAAATTTCAGGGAGGGCACGGATGACGGACCTACCCTGTCCTATGTGTGGCTCCGCACTGGCCAGAGGTTGAGGGAAGACATGTTGGCACTTGGCACAGCCACTCGGTCTATCCTTATTTGTCATCGCAGCTCAGTTGTTGATGCGACATTTAACGTCCGACTTATCGTAATCCGTGTGAAATGAATTTCATTTTTAGTATTAGCTCTAAAGATGCATAAAATCTACCTTTTCGGTTAAACATTACTTTTTCAATATTTTGATTTAATAGTTTTGCTGGACAACCAGGAATGAGATTCCGCGCAGTCAAATGTGAAGGATCAAATCTGCATTGTTTAATAATTTGCTACGTATTTTCTACTTGTATTTTGGTTGCACAATCTGAGTCCTTACAATAATTTGCTGCGTTGTATTTTTATAATAAAATTTTAAATGTCGTTAGACTAATAAATAAAGAATAAAGACTATTCATGGGGATTAATTAGACCATTAATCTGAGATGCAAAAGTCGCACAGAAGTCGATCGCAACATTTCATGAGCTCTTTGTATTTATTTTGTACCTCTGAGATGCGTACACAGAGCCATGCGCCGTGAAGATGATGGTTAACTTCCCTTCAAACAAAAGCATGTGATATGTTGACTCCATTCATCTTCATGCTCTACTGCGTGTATGACATCTGCAGCTTGATTGGAGCTTGAGCTATCAGTTTCAGGTACTGTGCTCAGTTTTGATTGCTTGATTTGGGGTAAATGTTTGCTTTGAAGAGATTTGACTCCCATTGGAGATTTTGGGTTTCTTTCATTTTGGATTTCTGGATATGAACAAAA
>QZGG01002560.1:0-35690 GCA_006409495.1 Sedum album
TAGAAGAATTCGATACACTATATCGAAATGCTTTATCTACATACAATTTCAAAGAAAGCTTCAAAGAAGTTGGATATTAAGCATTTAATAAATCAACCTCATAACAAGATCCATAATTTCTCCATCATAATTTTAAAATCACACGGTAATACTAAAAAGTTCAGATAGGACAAGTCTCGACCCATGCAACTTCCCTTATTTGACACTGTATACCCCAAATAAGGAAAATATATCGCATAGCAAAATTGATATTATCTTCTAATACTCGCTCACACGATTATTTAGTAGGAGTAGTCAAGTCATTTGGGAAAACAGAGAAACACAGAATTGATGTTTGAAAAAGAACTGAAGATGTTAAAAAACAATATAAATAGAGAGTTTGCATATGTATCTTACATCTGAGCGTTGCGATGAGACACTGAGACCATCTGGGGGAAATCGATCATGGTGACTTTCTCATCATCGTCTATCTGGGATTAGAAAATACCAAATTAACCTCTGAGAATGACATATAGTTGCAATACCTAAGTAGTTGATGAGTACAAATACAAAGTAAAAGGTGAATCTACCATAATGTTGAATTCATTGAAATCGCAGTGAATGAGACCGTGCTCTGCCAGACGAATGACAAGTCCAATAATACTCTCGAAGACAACATCTGGATTTTGTATTTCCTTCACCTGCACACTGTAACACAATTATTTTACAAGATAAACAGGATAAATTAAAAAACTTCATGGTTAATAAAATGCGGAACTACAGATACAAATCAATGTGAGTTTACACCCATTGTCTATCAATTTAAACTAGAATGAACATTACACCAAACAATTATAGTGTAGGAGTAACCATTTTAACAAGAAGAAGCAGAAACTTTATTCGCCAAATTAATCTAAGCTCATGAAACATACAGTGGGTAGCCTTGCACCATAGACATGATTACGATGTGACGGTTGCAGTCCACAGCAGTTGGAACTGGAAAACCATGCTCTCCTAAAGCCTGATCATGTTATCACGAGTGTCAGTTTCTTACTCTGTAGTTTGTACCACAGTCTGCAGCCACTAGATGATAAGACTAATATTTAAATGGAAAATGGGACAAAAAAATAACCTTCATAAAAGCAAACTCTTTGAGTGCTGCCAATCGTGACAGATAGAGCCAGTTAAAACTACTACGATGCCTCAAATAATCTCGTTTGTTTTTGACCGCTCGAAATGACGTTCTCCCCAGTCTATGGAGCTTCATAGCCATGATGGTGCCATCTTCATTGGCGACCTCAAATATATCTAGTATTCAGAAGAAACCCATTGCAAATAATGAGCACAAACCCCACAGATAATAAAAAAAATGGCAAAAAGAATACATTGGGATAATTACCAGACTCTTTTCCAACCCCAATTTGACGCCCCACAGATGAAAACACTCCACGATTCACCAGTGTCTTGATGGCCAGAAAGTCGTACCCAAGGTAAGTAAGACGGAACCCATCATCTGCACATTGACCAAACAAAATAAAATTCTCTGCTATCAAATATGCGTAAATAAGTAAAAACATATTTGTTCACGAGTAATACAATACATTTAGAAGAATCATGGTGAAGGAGCTTGTATTTGAGCAGATTCTTCATGACTTTGTAAGTTCCTCCATGCCTGTAGAATGCCAATACAAACATATCAACAATTCGACAACCAGTGTTTCCAAAGCACACAATTAACAAGACTAACAACAAAACTGACGAATTGGGTTAAGCAAAATCATACTTGAGACAAGCTATGCGTTCAATGAGCTCTGCCGGCACAATCTCATGCTGAAAACAACCCAACAAAATCTCATCAAAACCAAAAAAAGATGATAAATTTACATTCAAAACATCAAAAAAATCAAACCCAAAACGCATCATACATTGCGCATTCCCATCTCTACAGCAGTAAGAACCCTAAAATCATCTTTGGAAAGATATCTCAAAACATCAACATCCAACTTCATATCTGTATTGACTCTTGACTATTCACTCCACTCCCTAGTCTCTACTCTCTATCCTTTCTCCTCCGTAAACTGCAAACAATTCAGCGGCGAGGTGCGTGGCGGAGGGGACACACGTGCGACGATATTTCTCGAAGGGTTTACGAGAGAGTGATGTTTTACTGAAGAGTAAGGATCACGTGAAAAGTAGATTTGAGTTATAAAATACAAACAGATCTGGATCGTTAAATAATCAGATCGGACGGTTATTAATTTGGGGGTCGAAATGCAATTAAACGAAACATTAAATACGATATCATTATTTTGAAAAACGTAGAAAGGGTAAATTAGTCCAGAAAAAATCAAGAATGAGGCGAAAATATTAATGGGTGGATATTAATGAGTCTGAATTTAAAAAATTGAAAGTCGGTTACTCAATTCTTAAAATAAGGGATTGTTATTAATGATAATATTTGAAAAATATGTTATCAGTACTGGGAATCCCATCCAAGTCGTACAGCTACGCGACCAACATTTGTATCAACCTTATATAAACAACAATTTAGTAAATCTCAGCTTCACCAACATTTGTATCAACGTTATTAAGATTCACGAATTGACACCTTATGATTCATGAATTGTTGATATGATTCGTGAATTGCTATACTATGATTCATGAATTGTTGATATGATTCGTGAATTGCTATACTATGATTCATGAATTGTTGATATGATTCGTGAATTGCTATACTATGATTCATGAATTGTTGATATGATTCGTGAATTGCTATACTATGATTCATGAATTGTTGATATGATTCATGATTTGTTGTACTGTGTTTCATGTGACATAAACTCATGTGACACGATTTGATCAGAAACAATCATATTTGCTACTATATTAATTATTGAATCGTGTCCTATCAAATCGTGATCCATGTTATATAGCGGCAAGCCGTGGATATTGTAAAAGACTATTTAAAAACTTGAAATTGGTATGATTCATAGTTTGCTATTGTATGATTCTAGAAGCATATCCTATCAAATCGTGAATCATGCCAGAATGTATGAGTAGTCTGAATTTAAATTAATTAATTGTATGATTCTATCAAATCGTGATTCATGCTATATAGAAGTGAGTAGTGAATATTGTAAAAGACTATTTAAACACATGAAATTTAAATGATATTAATGAGAATATTTTGAAAATATTAATGGGTGGATATTAATGAGTCTGAATTTTAAAAATTGAAAGTCGGTTACTCAATCCCTTAAAATAAGGGATTGTTATTAATGATAATATTTGAAAAATATGTTATGCTTGTATTTCCATTATTGTCCTTTTGTAATTTCTTGTATTAATTAATATTCTTTAATTATAACCGTTGATTGAAATCTAATGGGTGGTTTAGATTTGTTTGCATTTTATAACCAATCTAGCACTTTTTATTTGATCCATTCTCTTTACTGAAAGAACAAAGCTTACGTCTTCCTTAATTATAATGATTTTTACGATTGAAATTAAACTAGTAATTCTGCACAAATTAAATTGTGCACTAAAAACGCAAAGGATGTAATTGGTAAGTGGAGTTGGTTATAAAGGATATAAATGGAATTAAAAAAACTGTCAATAATGACCCTTGTGTTTTAAAGAGTTAGATTCAAGGAGTACGGTTGAGATTAAAATTGATTTTTATATAATGGCGTGGTTGAATTAGCAAAAAAATCCTAGCGGTTGAAATTGACGGTTACTTTTTTGAATCAAATCTCATCCTTTGGATTATTAATAATCAACGTTTGAGATTATGTCTCGCCGTCTCATATTTATTTATCGGTCCTCTTAGAACCTTACTCGTGTTTTAAATATAGTAGATATTAGTTTTAAAATAAATTAAGAAAAATTATGGTTAAAGAAGAGGTGGTGGTCAATGGTTATGGTCTTGGTCTGGCAACCAAAAGCGCTTAATCTGATTTATCTAATTATTTTGATTAAACAAAAAAGTGGTTATCTAATTCGAATATTTGTGAGAAATACTCTTCCCTTTTAGGAGTTTTGTTACCTACCTCCCAATGTATGCATCATGGATTAGTCAAGTGATATGTCTCCATCTCCCACAAAAAATTATATATCCTCCATTGCCCTGATATTCTGCCTTTAAAAGATAGAGTCAATTGAATACTTATTTTGGTGAGGAATCTAATCTTTAGTTTACTGCCAAGTAAACAATCAAGCTACCCATTGCTCTACAGTTTGTAGTACTACACATTCTGCATAAATGAAAGTGGAATCATTCAAAGTATTCAACAACAAGTGACATCAGACATGATATTATTCATTTATGTTCTTGTCAATAACCAACCTTATACTAACTCCGATACAGTCGTTGATCATGATTTTATTCGACTAGACTCTTTGTCGTCACCTTGCTTTAAAAACTTCCAAATGCAATTATATGAGCTTCTATTCACAGTTTAGTAATCTTTATCAGTTTCTTTCTTCTTCTTTTTTATACCGAAATTGTGTCTTCTCCATTAACATGAAATTCATCGCACTCCATGTGTTTGGTAGAAACTCTTAGCTGGCTGTTGTATTATATATGCCTATTTATACAATTAAAGATACTCCGAGTTTCAATCAGGAAGACTTTTGGTGGTGGCTAAAAAAATAAACTCAAATTCAAAGCGGAGATGCATTTTTTATTGTTTGAACCACCAACCTTTGAGAACAGATATCGAATGATTGACCGTAAGACAGCCACTACTTGTGTTTGAAAGAACATTATTGGTTAGTGTGTTATACTCGTGCATCATGTGGTCAATTATTTATATACAAACTTAGTGATTTCAGATTTGTTGGCAAATGGGTACCACAAAAGATTTTATGTTAATGTGGTTCTCTGTAGGTGTTTTATGCACTGGCATACTTTTTTCAGTGTGTAAAAAAAGTTCAAACTGAAAGTCTTCTTGGATCTCAAACTTCAGTAGTTATGAGTGTATGCAGAAATGTGTTACATCCTTCACCAAATCCAATTGATAAATATATTTTTCTTTCTTTCAATAAATGTTATGTTCTCTTCAGGCACAACAAATTGTACTACTCTGTCTGGTCTGTTCTTATAATACAACTTAAACTAGCCTTTTTTCGACCCTGAAGGTAGAAATGGCTGTTGTGTCTTGTGGGGTACATAGCATATTATGCTTTATATCACTAAGTGATATGGAATGTGTATATAAAATGGCATTCACAACTTTTCGAAGAGGAGACTGCACGAAGCAAAACTACTTTTCGTAAAATGGGAAGCGTAGACCATCCGCATGGTGATCCGGAAGCTGAGAAACCAAAGTCTTCGGTTGGTCGTGGTGGCTGGATCACATTCTTCTTTGTCATAGGTATGTCTCTTTTTCTGCCAAGCATGTTTCAGGAGATTTTGTAACATGGGAAATATGATCAGCACTTGTTTTTTCAAACAGGTAGTTTTGCGGGTTCAACTGTTGCTGCAACCGGCTGGTCTACGAACTTGATTGTGTATTTAATGGATGAGTTTAACATCAAGAGTATTGATGCTGCTCAGATCTCAAATGTTGTCAATGGATGCATCAGTCTGTTTCCTGTCATTGGTGCAATCATAGCAGATTCCATCGGTTGTTTTTCGGTTATTGCTACCTCTCTGTGCATAGGATCACTGGTAAGATATCAAGAATTTCCCGTTGTGGTCACGGATAGAAACACTAGTAATACTAACTTGTAACGATATGACTTGCAGGGTATATTCCTGATATGCCTGAATACCTTTTTTACCAGTTTAAGGCCTCCGCCGTGTCATATTGGATCAACCATGTGTGAAGGCGCCTCAGGACTTCAGCTAGCAATTTTATACTCTGGTATAACTTTAGCATCCTTGGGAATAGGCGGTACACGATTTACAACTGCAACCATGGGAGCAAACCAGCTAGATAGTCCGAAAGAGCAAGATATTTTCTTCAACTGGTTTTTCATCACCATGTACACTGCCTTCATAGTAAGCGGCACAGTCATCATTTATGTTCAAGATAGTGTCAGCTGGGCATGGGGATTCGGCATCTGTCTCATTTGCAACATACTTGGCTTAGCAATATTTTTACTTGGGAAACGGTTTTACCGTAATCATAAGCCCGAGGGAAGTCCATTTGTGGGTTTAGCTCGCGTACTTGTTGCAGCCATTCACAAAAGAAAACAGCTACTGTCCTCCAACATTGAAGATTATTACTACGGCGAAACAGCATCTAAATCAGATCTTTTTCCTACAAAAAACTTAAGGTAATTAAATTCCATAATTTCTCATTTCAGACAAACGTAACATCAAAGCTTCATATACCTTTTAGTCCACAGAAAACCCAGAAATTTCTGAAATATCTCGAGTTCTTGACTTTTGAGTGAGAGTTACTTCTGTCAGCCTTTTGCCGTGCATCTTTAACTTTGTCAGGCTTGCTTGATTTGGCAGACAAGCTAACTGCATCATAGACTTTACATCATAAAGCAACAATCATTAAACAGGAAATTCTTCTAAAAAATTTAAGATTCGAAAATACTATCGTAATACTACGATTTTCCTTTTGGCATCTACTTAACTGAATTGACGAACAGGTTCACCTTAATGCCTGCAGATTCTTGAACCGCGCAGCTTTGAAAGCAATAGGTGATTTAGGATCAGATGGTTTAGTAGCCAAACCATGGAGACTTTGCACAGTTCAACAGCTTGAGGATTTCAAGTCTGTGATCAGAATACTTCCACTATGGTCAACCAGTATCTTCCTGGCAGGGCCAATAGTAGTCATGAATGCACTGGTTGTGCTCCAGGCCTTAGTCATGGATCGTCATATCGGCCCTGATTTCAAAATTCCACCAGCATCCATCCTTGTTGTAGTACTCTTAGCAACAGCCATTTTCCTTGGCATCATTGACCGCGCACTTTTTCCATTACTGGAAAAAATAACTGGCCATTATCCAACGCCTTTTCAACGTATAGGAACAGGCCATGTTTTTAACGTGCTTGGTATGATCATTTCAGCTCTGGTGGAGGCACGAAGACTCAAAATAGTAAAATACCACCACCTACAGGACCAGCCAGGCGCCATTGTGCCAATGTTATCCCTCTGGCTGATTCCGCAACTTGTGGCAGTAGGCATTGGAGAAGCATTCCACTTTCCAGGTCAAGTGGCTTTATACTACCAAGAGTTTCCCATTTCCTTGAAAAACACAGCAACGGCAATGATATCAATGGTGATTGGGGTTTCATACTATGTAGGCACAGCAGTGATTGATCTTGTTCGACGAAACTCAAACTGGTTACCTGATGATATAAATGCAGGCAGGTTAGATAAAATGTACTGGCTGATGGTGGTGTTGGGTACTCTCAACTTCGGATGTTATCTTGTGTGTGCTAAATTGTACAAGCTTAAAAAGCCTGTCCCGGACAACCTCAAGATGCAGACAGAATCAGTCCCTGATAGTAACGAAACTGCAAAAACTTCAGTTAACTAAAAAATGATGTTGACTTGAACCAACATTGTTGATTGAAGTACTAAATTGTACCCATGTCTACTTTTTGCAAATAAGATTTTCTAATTATAAGAAGTGGTGTAAGACTGTAAGTCACCACAGAAGCTGGCAAAAATGGATACCCAAATCACCGATGGAATGTTCTAAAAATAAAATGTTCTGGATCAAATTCAGATTTCACAAACAAAACATCTTTTACAGAATTCAGTGTATATTTTCGAGTGTTTATCATTTTATTTGTGATGTGTATGTTTTGGTTACTGTAGTTAGTAACCCAGTAAATAAAACTGACTGGCCAATATGGATACTTGCCTCATGGATTGAAGCTGCCTGAACCTGATCCTATGTTCATCGCTAGAAGCAAAGACATGCTTGTGATCACAGCAAGCCAAAACAATCCGGATCCTGAGCAGAATAACAGTATAAATTGCGTTACTACTAGAAAGAATAGATAATGAGAAATTGTGGAAATTTGGCTGCAAATAGAATCTGGTGTTATACCTTGAGAACTGGAGGAAACAGGCGTTGGACTTGGTTTCTGAGACGCTGAGGATAAATTTAGGGAGGCAGAGTGGTCAGGTAGTCTGTTGGTTGCGGTTTCAGATGCGATTATTTGCTGGAATTCTTGGCTTACGAGTATTGCTGCTAAGATATCCATTAATGACTCTCTATCAGGCATTGTTGAGTAATTTGGTAGAGCCTGCTCTGATGTCTTATTTTTATCACTAGAATTAAGAAGCTTCTTGTCTGGTGCATTTGTGACTAATGGTTCCAAAGTTCTATTGTCATCATCTTCGTCCTCAACATAAGATTTATAAGTTAGACGAAGAAGGATTTCTCCTGGTCGAATATTTGAGAATGGTCCCCAATCTCTTTGCAGTACTACAACTCTATCTGTCGGAACTGTATCTTGAAGGGAACCTAAATCCACCTGAAAAAAAAGAAGTCAAAACTTTAGCATATAAATTATGCTTAAACTTCATCAGAAATACATTCTTGACATTTTATTAGAAAGTGAACTTAAGAAATAAGTATGATATTTTTACCAGAAAATGAACTTAAGAAATGTTATGTTAGCTTATAAATATGACAGCCTGACTTCATAAAACGGGACCCTTACCTCTCCTGAGCCGATAGTTAGGTCCGCAAAGCTTACAGAGTCCTTGATATGGATAAACAATTTTTGCTTCTTTGGATTCAAGACAAGAAAATGAAAGTCCTGGAAAGAAACACAATGCCGAACCCAAAAGTAAATATAAAGCCATAAATTTTAAGTCTTCATTACAAAGTGATCCAGGCACTGCAAGCTCTACCTGATTCCAAAACTGGGTTCCCTGGGGCCCAACGATCGATGTTTGACTATTCCTTTTGCTTTGCATACTTTGATCTCCCAAGTTGAATATTACGTAGGGATCCGATTTTCCTGCTCATAAAAGAGAAGAATTTTAAAAAAAACATTTTGGATTATGAACACTGATGAACTGGATTTGCAACAGAAGAGAATTTTCTCGAAGAAGTGAACTGTACCATATATGAAATACGAAAGATTACTCGCATTAACAAGAGTAACAGAAAGTTCCCCAGCAAAATCTTCGACATTTTCTTGAATCTTCTCTGATGATCTGCCAGTATTATCGATATTGACAACGTTCTTATTTGGAAGTACAAATAAACTAGGCAAATCCTCTGTCAAAAGTTTTGTCAGGAACCTGTAAAAAAGACCTTATCATTCTGCTTCCTTTTCTTAGCAAAACACCACATATCAATATAACACGAGTATACAGATTACTAGTAATCTGAAGCCTGAGCAAAAACAAAAAGAAATTTCAGTTGCCTGTAGAAAATCACTTACATCGAAAGGATGGGAATTGCTGATCTTGTTCCAATGAATACATAAAAAGATAAAGGAGCGAAGAAACATATTAGTAATTATTCAAAATTTCAAATGACAAAACTCGAAAAAAGACAGTTACAAACTAAAAAAGTTATAGAGTTAAACACCATTTTGGCATAAACATAACCAGATCCAAACAGCAACATCTTGTTAATTTTTATTCTATATCCTAACTAAAATTGTGAGCATTCAACAAAAGTGTAAAGATCTCCCTTGCGGGATTGACAATCATACGTTGTGAAAATCACATCACTGAAATTCCAAATCAACACGAGTATTACAAACAATACAGAAATGCTCAACACTTACACATTAAATTGAACAATCGGAATGGTGACAAGAAAATCTTTATCTTTGGCAGGGAGACAAAAGCCCAAGAAACAGCTCCCACCCATGGCTCTTTATCTATTAGTTGCAGCTTTATCCATATTTCTCCATCGATGTCAAAATCACTAATACTTATAGGCACAATGATGGGGATGATGCCAAATTTCAGTGAGAGCTTCAACAGCATACGAGCTCCGCCAGCATACCGGATGCCTATTTGATATCTGTCAATCAAAAAGGACGTTGATCAAGCAGCTATCCAACAATGCCATTTGGATTTTTTTGAAATATATGATTATAAAAGAACTATAATATCAGTGACACAGCATTACCAAATGAGCGCAGAATCATGGTATGATAATTGATAACACTAGAGAAAAAATGATAAGAGAAATGGTTACATACTGTAGATCATTTACACGTCTTGATGTTCTGCGCTCCACAGTCCTCAGGGATAATGGCTCGTCTCCCAATGAGAACTGCTCAATATCAACTCTCTCCACATAATCAGGTTTCTCTAAATTCTCAACGGCAGGCTGGAGCGATCCAGTGACCCAATTCTCAAGCGCATTTCTGTAGACTTGCCACAACTTCTCTAAAACCATGTTAACCCATTCTACCGATTCCTTCCTTTTGAAGTCTTTTTTGAGAAATAAAGAATAGCCAGTTGGTACCTGAGGCTGCGCTTCTAGTAAACCATCAGCAGTGAAAGGTTTGTATTTCTTCTTCTTCAATGTCCAGATTTTATCAAATAAGACTCCAAAAATAAAAAATAAAGCAAACAATCCAACATTGCGAGCACTAAAAAGATATGAGGGAATCGGGAGAATAACTCCTAACTCGGTCCGCAAACTATCTACCACAGGATCATCCGGAAAGTTGGTGAAACTCGATCTCACATGGACACTCAAGTCCTTCGAAATCCTGTCACTTTCCAACTCATCATTCACATTCTTCAAACACAAGCCTTTCAGATGATTTCTATCAGGTTTAATGAAGTCTACATTCACATTTCGCCAAGTGCCATCACTAGGCAGGACACAAACCAACTTCCTTTTATAGCTTTTACTGCGCTTTTTGAGTGCATAAATATGAACTTTCTCACAAGCCACATCACTTGAATGACTTGAAGAGGCGAAACATGAGTTAGGAAAATTAATTACTCCAAAAGCAGACTGCAAAATCATTTAGGTCATGTAAACCTCAAACAAGTCCACAAGACATTCACATTCATCAAAAGTACAAAAAGTTGCAAACTTTGACACCTAATTGGAAGAATTGACAACCCCAAATCACAAAAAGCTCTAAAACGCAGCCAAATCAAGTAGAATGAGCAGACTGGCGGGATTGAGGTGGTGCAAGTTTGGAGCTTTTTAAGGGACGCGGCGAAAAGGAGACGTTTTGACTGGTGGGTAATGACAAAAACAATGGAAAAGTGAATGCTCGGATGTTTTTGAACGAATTGGTGGGGGTTGGAATCGGATGTTTGGAGGATGGGAATTAAGAGAATCGATGTGATGTGATGTGATTTTTTTGCTTGTTTATTATTTTGGATTTGAGATTTTAAAGTTTTGATATTTGTAGTAATATCTAAACAACTATCTATTTTATTCATTAATTGGGTTTTATATAATTGTTTTTTGGATTAATGAACGACACTCAATGAGATTAATAAATTTACGATTAATATGTGATTTTGCGATAAATATTTAATTCTAAAATTAATATGTGATTTTATGAATATAAATCAAGAATATAATCATTTTAAGTATGAACGAAAAAATATCGGAGAACAAATCATTCATGTAAACTGAATAGTTAAGGCAAGGGGTAAAAGAGAAATTTAGTTTTTCAATCTCGAAATTACCCTTGTCTTTATTTTTTTATTTCCATTGGAAATAAATTTTAAAGGCTCCATTTGGATGCGGGAAAATGTGGTGGAAAGAAAATTTAAAAGAAAATTTGAAAGAAAGTAATTTTTCATAGGAAAATTGAGTGGAAAGGTTTATATTGTTTTTTTTGTTGTTTTTTTTATTTTCCACAATTTAACCAAACATATCCAAAGATTTTTCTTTAAATTTTTCATCAAACTTTCTTTTCACTCATTTTTCTATGCAGCCAAACGGAGCATTAAAGAAAAAGTAATTTTCCATAGGAAAATTGAGAGGAAAAGTTTAATTGTTTTTTGTCATTTTTTCATTTTTCATAATTCAACCAAACATACCCAAATATTTCTTTTAAATTTTCCATCAAACTTTCTTTTCCACTCATTTCACCATGCAACCAAACATAGCATAAAAGTATTTTAGACTTTTACGTATGCATCTAGCAAGGCTGTCGATCCGCAGCCGTCTTGAATTTTTGTTAATTCATTTTAATATTAATTAATATCACCCTTATATTGATCTAAACCGAATTAAGCCACACAGTTCTTCAAAACTACTTGTTGTTTTGTCAGTTTTGAATCTTAATCTTTGTATGTAGAGACAAATATGTCGAATTGATTTTACCTCAACTTTATTTATAGCCAAAGGTTATGTGTGTTTTCCATATGCACTTCATATCATAAGAAGGGTTTTTAACTTGTTTTTGTTATGCAGTAGTTTGTGAGACTACATATCAAAAGATTATGCTAATAAGTGATAAATTGCAAGCACATACTGGATCAATCCCAGTTTGACCCAAAAGTCGACTTGTAGGTCATAGTTTATGATCCAATATATACTTAACAATTCTCATCCAATTACCAATCCCACCGCCGCAGCGGTGGCCAAATGAGTTGAACATCTTCCCATATCACATACTGGGCCCAGGTTTGGGCCGTTCTGATACAAGATAAATTGCAAGCACATACTGGATCAATCCCCAGTTTGACCCAAAAGTCGACTTGTAGGTCATAGTTCATGATCCAATATATACTTAACAATTCTCATCCAATTACTCGATGTGGGACAACTTGTCAGCTGACATTCTTTATTATTCAACAATAAGAACTTGCACAAGAGTAAAACCTCAAAATTCATAGTATTGAAGGTGATGCCATGCCATCCTCATACAACTTAGCTGTTGTTAACTGATTTTACAGCTGAGTGGAACTCTAGAGCTGATTACAAAGTCTGCTATATGTAATATGAGGTCGAGTAGAAGCTCATTCGCACCCTTAGGACGCAGTTCTGACGCATTCGAACTCACATATATTTTCCCTCAACATTTCATCAATACTGAATCATTATTATCTAATGCAGAATCAGATATGATCATTTTCACGGTTCAAATTCTTTTGGATGCACCTGCAAAAAACATTTCATAATTATTTAAGATTCATTCCTTGACTTTAAGCAAATAAGTCTCATTTCAGAATCCTCTGATTCACACCCGACATAAGTAAAGTAATTGAAGTGCATATGCAAGATTTTATATCACATTTTCTTGTCTGTTCCATTGTGCACGTCGATAAATACGAACTCTCGTGAGTCTCGCAAAAGACTAATATAAAGTGACCAATGACTCGAAACATTCCTCGTCGTAGCTGGCAATATCAATATATTTTTTGGGGTCCTTACCTTATTAGGGATTTAGGGAAATATCACTCCAGAGATGTGTTTATCAAGATGCTAGTGTGATTGAATATTGCAGACTTTTACACAGGGAAACTTCCAACTACCATCTAATCAAACCCCGAAAAGTTCGTTGATTTTCGCAGAAAAAGCTTTTTCGTCTGTCGAGTTTAAGTAACCTCGAATTTAAATTTTGAACTGGAAATTTTTTATCTGTTGAACTGTTTCTTTTATACCTTGAGGAATTTTAACAGAGACAAGTTACAAAGTGTTAAAAACCTGAGAAACAAGATCAGTAGAAACCACCAGCAGCAGCACCAACCCTTTAAATATTGAGTATTTTCCATTATCATTTATCATGGGTCATTTTAATTTAAACAGATTGAAGGGATATAATAAAGTGCACCTTTATAATATTGCAATTGCCACTGAAATGGGTTATGCTGGGACCCTTTAGGTTCACATGTGTATTTTAGAAAGTCTAAAGCACACAAGACTTAAAACAGCTGCATCAACATAAGCCACAAATCCATTTAGTTACTTGAAAAATTATTTATATAATTTTGTAGATTTAATTAATTATTGTTATTATTCTTGAAAACAAAAACAGGCCTCATGACCTACCGAATATGTTGCTCAATGGAGACAAACCTCAATTTATTTCCCATCATTTTCCTTTGCAACCCATCTCAACATGTCCATTGGAAGGCTTCATTATTTTATGTTTTATTCCCTTTTCTCATGTTCGTCTACAAGATAATACATACCTCCCTTCAAAACAATCCAGAATCTCAAAAAATAAACTCATCCAGAATCATCATCAATTAATCAACATCGAATCAACAATAAGTTTGACAAAAACTTCACTACTTAATCCATGACGTGTTGTTTATAATATAAATTTCACGACAATCAGACTTAGTATTTAGTAAGTACACAACACAGTTTACACGAAAGATTTCGAGTATATCGGATTTTATTTAGGACTAGAACTTTAAGTAAATGAAAAACTGATGATGAAATTGAGACCCCAATAAAGGTGAAACATTCTGTTAAAACATTGTGATTGGATTTATTGTACAGATGCATTAAAAAGGAAAAAGAGAGCACAGATGAAGCCATAGTCCGTGATTCTCCAATTTCTTACAATCACTACTTCACTCATTTGCCTATTTCAATGCATTCTCTGACTTCAATCTGTACATATTCATGTACATATATGTGACCTGCTGTATATGCATCTTAATTGGTAGCCTCAACTACAGGTTATACTGCCACTTGACATTAATTTCTTTGTCCAAAACAACTCCTGAAATCTTACACTGTCCCTTGGTTATGAGTATGACACTATTTTTAACATTTTCATTTCCACATTAGTATTTTATTGACCCTTCTAGGTTACAAATCAGTATGTACATGTATTATGTGCGCTAGGAATACTCGATAAGACTTTTTCCATACATGCCGTGAATGTAATGATGCAAAAATAAGAGACGCATAAAATAACATTTCGATAATTTAGGTAAATTTTTATCTATTTTCTTATATGAGATTTTAGTGTCTTCTAATGTGACACTAGTGTTGTACAATATACACAACTACATGTAGAAATTTGATTTTGGAACACATGTTGTCTTTAGCAGCCAGCACACATAGTTTCTTGTCCTAACTCAAGTAGTAAATGAGAGTTAGCTGCTTGCCCAAACTCTCTCAACATTCCAGGCTTTCAATATGACTCTGCATCATCATCATCATGGCCAAGGCCAAGTTCCTGATTTACAAATCCATGTGAATGGCCAGCAGAAATTTGTTCTCAGCGAGGTGATAAAAGTTTCTAACTTTAAGCTTTTCGACGCAATTCACGCCTAACCTTTTGCTCATTTTTACTAGTTTTATCTTTTGTATATGCAGCTACTGGTTTCAAGATACTCAGGATGGATGAGGGGCATGATGAGTAATCATATTCAGCTTGGGATTTCAGCTTTGGAAATTGATGATTTTCCTGGTGGCTCATTTGGGTTTGAGCTTGTTTCAAGGTTTTGTTACAATGATGGTGAGGTTGAGTTAAGTGTGTCCAATGTCCTGATCCTACACTGCTGTGCTGTGTATTTGGATATGACTGAGGAGTACGCTGAGTGTAATCTGTTGAGCCAAACTGAGACTTTTTTAAATGCGATGTTGGGATGGACATGGTGTGATGTTTTAGTCTGTTTGAAGAGTTGCGAGTCGGTTTTCGAGTTTGCTGATTCATGTGGACTAGTAGACAAGGTTATCTACACCCTTTTGGCTAAAATCACTCAGAATTCTGATCAGAGTTTTGTGGGACTTTCTCCATCTTCATTCTCATCTTCACCTGAATCACTAGCTAAGTCCTCTTCCTCAGTAACCACAGCTTGGTGGTTTGAAGACTTGACCATTTTCACACCCAAGATTATTTTGAGCCTTACTAAATGTTTAGGCTCCTATGGGTCTGAAAATCACAGTTTACTCCTTACTGAGTTTCTCTTCCATTACTTGAAGTCTTGCAAAAGTGGCCGTTCAACCAAGCATTTGAAATCTGATGAAGGGTATGCTGATCTTGCCGAAACAGCCCTTCATGGAGTTTTCTCAGCCCCGAAAGGCACATTCACTTGTAAAAAATATTTTGGGTGCTAAGACTAGTATCAAGTTTCAACATCTCCAAGGTAGCCAAATTCGGGCTCGAAGTCTTATAGGTGAAATGCTCGACAAGGCCACCCTTGATGACTTACTAGTCTCCGGGTCTAAACTCAAAGGCGCATACGACGTAAACTTAGTCCTCAGACTGACCAAAATGTTCGTTGAATCATTCGAAAAATCTGAAAATATTCAGAGAATGAAGAAATCCGGAAGGCTTATCGATCAGTACTTATGTGAAATATCTCCTGATCACAATCTTAAAGTCTCTAAATTTCTCAAAGTTGCTGAAAGCTTGCCGGACTGTGCTAGAGATTGCTTTGATGGGGTCTACAGAGCCATTGATATCTATCTTGAGGTAAGACCACCACTCTCAGTATTTCCTTGCCTTATCCATGATGTATGATGAACACAACTTATACCAAAATCTATAGGATAACATCCCAAGTTGTCTTCAACTGAAAGTTGTAGATATAACTGAAAAATGACAAAGGATTGCTTTTGGATAGTACTAGATTTTTGTGTCTCACAACTCATAATTCTCTCGTAACTTTGCGGATACGGTTATTCAGTCCGGTTAAATACTTCATTGAGTTTCAAAGTTCCGAACGAAGGTCCCGAAAATTTTTAGTTCCGAAAGAATTTGTTCTAGTCATCAGGACCATTCTGAATGGACCCATTGTGTCCCTAGACTACTTGTTTTGTTCTAAAATGAGACAGAGTTGCACACTTTTGGACTTAGTTTATTTTGAGCTAATATGCTTGGAATTACTCTTAGGAGCATCAGAGTCCTATGGCATAATTATCAGTAGGTTTTTGGAACTTTGTCCGAATTCTATGCTACAACATGTGGTTTGATTCGGGAATGTAGGTTGAATATTTGATATCACTGATGCTGATTTTAAGTAACTCAATGTGACTGAGTTTTCTACTTGCAGTCACATCCTAGTCTTTCGTCCGAGGAGCGAGCGAAACTCTGCAGATGTCTCAAGTATGAAAAACTAAGCCTAGAAGTATGCAAGTACTTAGCAAAAAACCCGAAGATTCCGCCTTCAACTGCAATAGAAGCTTTAAAATGCCAACCATGTTCGAAGACAAATGATGAGTTCATTGTTGTACATATGGAAAAACCAAAAATGCTGAAGAATAACCATAACAACATAGAATTAGTTCTGTACAAAGAAGGATTCACCGAAGGAACTTTTGCGGAAGGCGGTGAGGATATGAGGAAACATATCAAGAGAATGCAGAGAAGGGTAGTAGAGCTAGAAGAAGTTTGCAAGGAAATGAAGAGCCAAATGTCTTTGATGTCGCGGAAAAGTAGCAATTACAAATCTTCTGTGCCAAGATTATGTTAAAATTTATTTACTGTATTTTTATTGAAATGTGATGTATATAAGGAACTTATGGATCAAAGAATTCCCAATGAAAATATCACAAAAAATATGGTATGGTTAATTATTGTAATAAGAATCAAGGCTTGTTTCGACACTTCTGCAGCTGAATGAGGTTATTTGACTGGTGCTAGAAATCTCGGTAGGCCGACTTTATGACCTGTATTCTTGACATCTTCCTGAATCTGTTTCCTGTATTCTCCAAATGTGAAACTTTTGTATACTGATGGTTCTCTGCAGCTTCCAATTAAGGATTCATTCGACGGGCATAGAAAATATGCCACGGAATATCTTTCCACCTTCGCGTTTGCCATCACCTTATGTTCCACACTCTTGTAGTCATTGTTACTCCATGCCTGGTTTTTTGGAAATGCAGATGAAGTTCTTAGTATAATTTTCTGATCGACGAAAAGAGATATTGTACCGTGTTTTGTAGAAAATTACCTGAAGAAGATCACCTATGTTGACGATAAGAGCTTCCTGGTTTGGTTTTACAGCTACCCATTTGGAGTCCTTTCTGAGTTGAAGTCCACCAACTTGATCTTGGTAAAGGATAGTTAGAAAGTCACTGTCAGTGTGAGGGACTAAACCAAAAACTTCAGGTGAAACTGGACATGCAGGATAGTGATTTAAACGAAGAAAACATGTTCTCTCGTCACAAATATCGTCGAATGCTGATTCATTCTGACCCAGTCTCTCTGCCAGTATACCTATTAGCTGCTTAGCTAGCTTTGACATTGCTAGTGCAAATTCTTCCATGACATTCCTGCATCAGGAAAATAGTACTTTCAGTCGCTGAACCTCACGCGTCGACTGAGAGTTTTTGCCTTACAAGGCTGGTAACCTGACATATGCTTTATACTTATGAATGTATGAGTAAATTACCTTAGAGATGATAAGTTTCCAAAGCATTTCTCATCGGAAATTTTTGCGAGTGGAACATGGAATGCTTCGGACCAGGAGAACTGTGTGGCTGAAGTAGCAGTTGGGTTTCCCCATCTGTAAGAGTTGTTTAAAATTCCACAGCTGTTTTTTTGTTCAAATGATGTTTCAAACAGCTTCACTTGTTCTCTTCTCATGTCTCTAAGCAACTGCAGACTTATTCCATGGTTCACCACTTGGAAAAAGCCCCACTCCGTCGAAGCCTTAGCTATTTCCATTGCACACTCCAGTCTGACCTCTGGATTCTGACTTGCAATGCCACTCAAATCTATCAATGGAAGTTCACATTCATCCATAACAGCATGTAGGCTCTTATTCTCATTTGCTGAAATGGAACTAATTTTTTCAGGGTGGCACTTCAGTAAGGCATAATCGCGATGGAGCGGTGGAAGTGTTGCAGCCATGTTCACTTCACAGCAGATCAAAGAAATGCAGTGTTATCTAGCCTGTGTGCCTTCTCACGAAAAGCTCGTACGATTTCTTCTATGAAAATTTCTTGCTCAGCTGATGTACTGAATATTGTATACTTATACTTCGTATAGTATTTATCGAGCCACGTTATAGGACTTTTTCTGGTTGATAAAAGTGCTTCGTCGATGAAATCATTAATTCGCAAGGGCCTATATATAGTTGTCCAATAGATAGGAAATATGAGGATATGCAACTGGAAGGGTGTATAAGGAGAGGAAAACAAGGATATGTGCTTCAAAATTGCTACAAGTGTTGCAAAGATAGAATTTCTGAGTTATAAAATGAGCCTTTTCGCTACGGACAGACTCGTGCATTGTCTAGAAAGAAAGAAAGAAAGAAAACGATGAAACATGTTTCCAACTCTGATATTCAAATTTGGACTTTAAGGAAGATGACAAAAAATGGTGATGCAATGAGTTGGAAGTGGGAACCCCTTTCTTTTATTTATCTTTATAATAGAATAGAGATGCCATTCAGGAACTTGTTTTTGTTCGGTACGGCCTTGTTCCTGGATATTCTCACGCAGAGATACATTCATGGTACAAATGTTCTGTAAAAAAATTCAGTTGACAGGATGAGAATATTTTTTAGTCAAGTAGTAAAAAACACGCCGGTCGGAAAGATTGACTTTTTATGTTTTCCAATTCATTTTCAGGTTCCATGTCAAAATGAGAGAATTTAATTATAAGGGCGGCCTGTTAGAACCGATACTTCTGCAAGTTACCAGGTGTTTAAAGATGATGTATGAATACTTTAATAAAAGTCAGGTTTTTTCGACAAATATGCTGAAATCTGTGTTTTAAAATGGCAAGGACAATGCATGATATTTTAGTATCTTCTTCCCGTGGACGTGTTTTTAAATATAGTTTCTTAAAATGAGCACCAGACTTGCTATCTGCCGTCTGGTCTAATATTTCCCTGGAACTTAGATTTAGCTGATTGACTAAAGTGCCGCCCTTCCGCGTTTTTACTTGGATGTGTGGCCTGACCTGAAATTTGTTTTTTTCGTTCGTCGTAACCTGAAACTTCATATAACCAAGTATACAGCCAAAAACATAACAATTCTGTTGCTGAATGCAGACTTGTCTGAAACGACTTTTGGAAGTTGGTATTGAGGATTTTTTATGTTTTTTAAAGCTTTTGAATTAGGTGTTAGGGGACAACGGATGTGAACATGCCGTATAATAGATTCGGAGGTTAAGACAGATGCCCGATTTTTTAAGGCAACATGGTACAATGTTTGACTTGAACAGCTAACAGCTAGATTACCTGATATTACAGTAACTATGATATGAACTTGATTATTGTTTTATTGTAAAGACCATCAGCTGTGTCTTGGAAGGTTTTGTTTGGATTTGCATGTCTTTTCACCTGATCTAATTGCATATTGAAGGTTTCTATTATTTGTAGATTATAGTTTTAGTACAATATGCGACATAACATTCAGGTCTCGTTCGTTGAATATCTTTACAGAGGAATCAGAAGAACATAAACAGGTCATATATTATTTCTCTTTACTCTATCCTATCTCGCAGAACATTTATTCTATGGAATGAGATCATGTGCTACCAACATCATTTTACAGCCATAGTGAAGTCATGTCTTTGAACTAATGAATATCAAAACTACGTCGTTTTATAAAAGTTTAGAATTTGGGCTTTAGTAAAACAACGTCGTTTTGAATTATAATGAAACAAAACTACGTCGTTTTTAGAATATAATTTGAAATTCAAATTTTAAATATTAACTGAATTTGACTGTACGCTATATAAGATCCAAGTTTTAATATTATCCCTTCAAATGTCACTCTTGGTCATCGTCTCTTATCAAATGAGATAATTCCTGATGGATCACTTCAATTGTTTACATCATATGTTTAAACACCAAAACCTTAAACCAAATTGACTGTGCTTTGACTGGTTGATCAAATGACCAAAACTCATCTAAAGCTTATTGGGCCGATCCCGATGAATGTTGTTGGATACGGGTTCGTTGCCAGACCGGCCCAGCCCAAACCAAAGATCAAGTTCAAGAATAAATAACTCCACGACAAAATCAATAATTTACAAATTCCAAGAAATTGAGATACATTTAATACGAATAAAACTAAATATTTAACCTACAATAATGACAATTATTAATTTTAATAATAAATTAAGCTTCTTCGTTCGTACACATCCAAATCCTAATCGAACATGGAAACAAAATTAGCAGCTTAAAATGAAGAACAGTAGCGCGTGAGCGCGTGCGTCTCAACTCTGATCCATCAAAGCATCGACGATCGATCGACCGATAAAATCAAACAACGACAGACTGATTCTTCAGAATCCGATTAATTATCAACCGGAGGCAAGTTAATATGGTCCGATACGCTATCACAACGACGCCGTTTGATAGTGTGAGTTGGTGGGAGGATGTGAATGAATCGCCTCTTTGGCAGGACCGCATCTTCCATGGTCTTGCTGTTGGCTTGTTGTCGCTCTGGTACTGTTTTTTCAGTTTAGAGCTTTTGTTTTAGTTGAATTTGACTATGTGAAGGTTTTGTTTTAGGGTTTGTATTTTACAAAAAGTTGTTTTGTTAGATATTAAGTTCAATTTGTATTAGTGTTTAGAATTTAGATGCTGATACTGAAAAATACCTTCCAGGTTCAATTAGTAAGGATACAGTTACGAGTTCCGGAATATGGTTGGACTACTCAGAAAGTGTTTCACTTTCTCAATTTTCTGGTTAATGGAGGTATGTGCCAATGCTACGGGATTTTTTTCTCACCCTGGTCAACATGTTACGGGATTTTTTTCTCTATAGTTATTTATGTATTTATACCATTTTGCAGTTCGATCTGTAGTCTTTGTCTTTCGTAGGACCATCCAATACTTCCATCCGGAGGTCAGTTGGCTGTTTACGTGTGTTTTCTTTGCTTTGGGTCTTATAATTTATTCGCCTCATTGGTGTATTTTCTTGACTGTGCGGCGATAGATCCTCCAACATGTTTTGATTGATGTGCCGAGTCTTGCCTTCTTCTCAACATATGCACTATTGGTGCTTTTCTGGGCAGAAATATACTATCAGGTTAGTTATTGTTGTTGTCTTATTTAGTTATTTTCTTAAAGATCTTGATTACTTCTGTTTATCCTTGTGGTTCATTTATGGTAATTTCTTATGTGGCAGGCCCGTGCTGTTTCTACTGATGAGCTACGTAGAAATTTCTTTTTCATCAATGCTGCTGTATACGTGGTCCAGGTGAAACATCTTAATTTGCCATATGTTGTCACTTGGTATTCAAAGTCGATTCCAATTCAAATCAATATGCAGGGAGGTCTGTATCAGTGCTAAGAAATGATAGATACTATTATCATTTTATAAGCTCACTATCATTCTCTATAAAGAACGAGTTGTTATGGTACGATTTCCAGTTTACACCAACGACTGTCGTACTGCACATTGCGGTAGTGGGGACTCTCTTAACTTGTAATGTATATCAATAAAATACCCCTCAACTTGAATTCTTAGTGGTGAATTTTTAATCAGATTATCACGTACAAATAGTAAGAATATATTTGGTGAGGTGAAGCATTAACCAGGTTTTATATCATTAAAATCTGGGTGCCATGAAAAGAGTTAAACCTCTTTATGTCAAATTCTAGTGTTGAGGTGAGTCGAACGTTGTCTTAGAGGGGATGACTTGTCTTGGGTCATATTGCTTTCATTGATTTATTGCACCTTTTTGAAGTAGCGCTTCGTGTATGTTACTCATTAACATGCATTTGTGATCATGAACTATAAATTTTAGGCTAGTTTAAACAATGTTGTCGATTAAGCTGAAACATTAATATGATTTTGGAACTGTTTGCAGGTCATTTTATGGTTGGCCATGTGGTGGAAGCCTGTTACAGCAGTGATTATTATTTCTAAGATGTTCTTTGCAGGTTTTCTCAGTACCTTGTGCTATGTATAGTGCCATTGCCATTTTTATGAAAATTGTATTTCTTTAGTTTTATTTTGGATTTGTGAAATGAACAGGTGTTTCTCTAGCCGCTGCACTTGGATTTCTTCTTTATGGTGGGAGGTAAATGCTAAAATTTGCTTGTAATATGTCTTCTATGCAAAAACATATCTACATGACAGCACGCGGACTATGAGATGTCGTGTAACACATGTGATAATCAACAGTATTGAAATCTTGACTTAGAATGCTTGTTGAGATCCCATAGAGGAAAAAACTGAAGAGTTCTGCAAATCGCAAAGTCACATTATTCAACCATCAGCCTTGAATATTATTCTATTGTATTTGTTATTTGTTATTTGCTTATATGAGGCACACTTAGTTTTGATCAGGAGAATTTTAGTTCATTTAGCAAAATAGCTATGGGGGTTTATTGGGGATATGAATGATATTAGTACGAGTAGATACACATTAGTTTCTCGGGGTTTAATCTTTGCAGTAATTCTTACTCCTAAATTATTGTTCCTACTCTAGTGTATTATGGGCTCAATAGTGTCATGTCACAACACTGTTTCAATATTACCTTTTATGCCATGTATACACAGGCTCTTCCTAATGCTACAAAGGTTCCCTGTAGAATCCAAAGGGCGGCGAAAGAAGTTACAAGAGGTACATCTTTCGTTTTTGTTATCCTGAATAATAATATATCATCTAGCCTATCATAGCATGCTTTACTAACTATGCATACATTATTTTAGGTTGGCTATGTGACGACCATATGCTTCTCTTGCTTTCTCATTAGGTGTATCATGGTGAGTTTCTCCTCGACTCGTTCATTAATAGATGTCGATAAACTACAAGTGCAATAATCAGATACTTTAAGTTCCTATTTATAGTTTCTAAAATACCTTAAGTAGGAACATCTGATAAAAAATAAAAAAATAAAAAATAGGCACATCTGATGAAATGATGAACATATCCCAGGGGCTTCAAAATTCAAATCCTTCTTTTTAGAAGGAAATTATAATTTTAAACACTGATGAGATTATTTTGCATGGTGATATTATACACTACTTAACATTATTTCTCAATTTTCTCCAGATGTGTTTCAATGCATTTGACAAAGCTGCTGATCTTGATGTACTGGATCACCCAATACTTAATTTCTCATATTATCTGGTATGTTTAATCTCCATCTTATTTTCAAGATCTGAGTGTTAATGTTCTTTTTTGTGCCCTGAACATAATATGCTTTAAAGTTAATGCCATGCATTGTAAATACATTTCCCAGTTTCTTATTATTTTCTTTCCTCCATGAAATGGTAAGATTTCTTATGATGTGAATGTCTTTTGACTCTAGTTGGTGGAGCTATTACCTTCTTCGCTGGTTCTTTTCATCTTACGGAAGTTGCCTCCAAAGCGTGGAGTCACTCAATACCATGCCATCCGCTGAGCGGGCTACATTATTCAACCAAAACCATAAAGATGAAGGGTCTTGCTTGGGCAAGTTTTAAGATGCACCTGGCCCCTCCAAACAAGTGTAAAATCAAGGAAAAACACACCTTAGTTTGCTTTGGAACTTCGAACAAAAAGTCCTGTGGTAAAATGGTTTGTCTCAATTTGGTGTGATGTAACACATGACATGCAATTTAATTATCATAGAAATTAAAAGGCAACATATTATGTAGTCAATTCTACCATTTGAGCTGGTGAAGTTAACAATTGCGCCGACAAGATTTCTACCTACTCTTGAATTGTGTCGGATAATGGTACACTCCAGACCCAAGGGAATGATATTCATCAGCTCTTGGATATTGAAGAGGGATTCTGGAAGAGGCCCGTAGAAAACCAGCTTGGAGTTTGAGATGGTCTGTGTCGCAGTTCACAGGTTAAAGTTCACCAGACGTGAGTTTCTAAGTGGCCATGCGTAGTGATGATCTGGAGACAGATTCAAAAAAACAAAAGACTTCTGCTGAGTGCAAATGATCACACTCAATTTAGAATATATAAACTGATTCATCCTACCGACACGTGTATATCTATCTACTGCTTAAAGGAGTCTTCAACATTTATGACAACCAGAGATTCATGAGTCAAAGTCTTCGACTTCCCCCACGTTCAATTTGTCAGCTCCAGCTCCTTCCTAACTTTACTACTACTCGGTACTCTTTTCCCATCATTTCTCATTGTCCAAAAAATCATAAATATATTTTCTATGTTTGTTTCACCAGAATCATCATTTAAAATAAAAGTTTCATATCACAAAAAAATGAAAGAAATTCCGATTTGTATAACCTATTAAATGCAGGCACATTTCTATCGCTTTCCATCAGTAATTACGGATATTTAATTCCTATAACATCACCACAAAATCCCACCAAGCAAAACCTTTTCAAATATTTAATCTACAGCTTTGAGACAACCAATTATTGCGTTTATAAAAAGTATCTTTTCATTAATTTGAATACCTTAATTTACTGTCCTCTTCTCCGAAGTCTGGTTTTTGTTCTGTTCGAGAATCCACATTAACTAAAACCCACTTAACTTAAGCTAAACCCTAAATTAAACAAACCTCAACTTAGCTGGGCTCTTTTTCATCTTCTTCAATCTCCTTCAAGCTTCACGAGATTCTCATCTCACACTCTCGACTCTCACTACCCTTCTCCGTGACTCCATTCCTACCTCCTCCAGCTTCAAGCTTTGAATGCCTTCAGCTCCCAGCTCCCTGCATTTAACCAAAAACACACTCACTCATGCACATTTTGCAAGTTGCTTCCTTTCTCCATTTTTATAAATTGCATCCTGCTTTAGCTGGAGCCTTGTCAACCTACTCAAACTCAAGATCTGACAGATAATGACTGATTGAGATTGTATATATCATATCAATTCCAATTCCCATTTCTAAACTCCAATCTCAGATCCCCCAGATCACCATTTCCACTTCTCAATATGACACTTTCCATTTCTGGCATCCCCATTTCAATCTTTCAAGATTTTCTTGATTTCTTACCTGCCCTCATTCTCAACTTAATCTAACTCAATCTCTTCACTTCAGATCCATCCATCTTCATCTTCAATGTCTCTCTTCCTCTCCCTCCTCATCCTCTTCTTCTCAGCTTCATCTCCTCACTCAGTCCACTCCAGTGACTCAGATGCGCTTGCACTTCTATCCCTCAAATCAACAATCGATCCATTCAACTCACTCAAATGGGCCCACACCAACATCAGCAATGCCTGCACCTGGCAAGGAGTTAAAGCTTGCTTAAACAACAGAGTCTCCAAACTTGTGCTGGAAAATCTCAACCTCACTGGAGAGTTAAACGATGACGTTTTGAACCCTTTAGACCAACTTAGGGTTTTGAGCTTCAAGCAAAACTCCATCCACGGCAAGATTCCGAATCTCTCGTCTCTCAGGAATTTGAAATCGTTGTTTCTGGATTACAATAATTTTTCCGGTGATTTTCCGGCTTCTGTTTCCGACCTCCATCGGTTGAAGGTTGTGAGTCTGTCGAATAATAATCTCTCCGGTGACATTCCGGCGTCGTTGTTGAACTTGCGGCGGTTGTATGCTTTGTATTTACAGAATAATGGATTTACCGGCGAGATCCCGCCGCTGAACCAGTCGACGCTCCGGTATTTTAATGTTTCGAATAATCGACTCTCCGGTGAGATTCCGATCACTGCGACGCTTATTAGGTTTGATTTGTCTTCGTTTTCTGGAAATTTGAATCTCTGCGGCGAGCAGATCGGTCGGAAGTGTCGCTTCGGATCCCCGCCGGGCACCAGTCCTGTGCCTCCACTGAAGCCGAAACCGGAATCGTCACACTCGTCGAACCGCTCCAGATTGATTAAAATCATCGCCGGGAGCGTCGGCGGCGGCGTTGTTTTACTTCTCATCATCGCTTTGCTCCTCTTCTTCGCTTGCAGAAAACGAACTGCTACAACCAAAACCGCTGCCGTCGACAAAGCAATCGAAGATCCGGTATCCCAGCAGGAACACCACCGCCACTCCGCCGCCGGTGGTTCTGACAAAACAGGCCCGTCCGGCACCGCCGCGGCTGGAGGTGGTTTTTCATGGGAGAGGGAAGGGATTGGGAGACTTGTATTCTGCGGTCCAGGTGCGGAGCAGATGAGTTACAGTTTAGAGGATTTGTTAAAAGCGTCCGCGGAGACGCTTGGAAGAGGGACAATGGGAAGTACTTACAAGGCGGTGATGGAGACTGGGTTTATTGTGACTGTCAAGAGGCTGAAGGATGCGAGATTTCCGAGGACTGATGAGTTTAGGGCACATGTTGAGGCAATTGGGAGGCTGAGGCATCAGAATTTGGTGCCTCTTCGAGCGTATTTTCAGGCAAAGGAAGAGAGGTTGCTGGTCTATGACTATTTCCCTAATGGCAGTCTCTTTTCCCTCATTCATGGTACACTCTTAATTCATCTTTAATTTTCTAGTCATTTCCGCCATTTTTGCTGGTCGTAGATTGTGTGCCTTTAGCTATATACAATGTTAACTTTGCAATAAGAACTAACTTGGATATATGGATATCACTTTAAGGAATTATAGGACAACTTATGGTCCTTGCGCTGCTACTGACTGGTGCATAGATTTTACAGATCAGATCAGCGAAAGAATGATTCATTAGAACAGTGGTAAGCTAACTTAAGAGGTAGATAGATGCTTGGAACTGTGTCTAAGGTGAATATAGCGAGAATTTATGAAAACAGTGCATACTGACGATATAAACTTAAATTTTTTGAGAGGCTTGTGGTATTCTTCTGCCAAGATATGTTTGAGCCTTCAGAGTTAGTCATTAACCCTTTTTTGGTTGTTCCGCTTCATATTTGATTTGAAAGTTCCTTTGGTATCGTTATTTGTAATTTTTATGTTTATTGAGTTAGGAGCAGCGGACATGACTGCATGGTCATTACATGGGTAGTTGTCAATAGTTATGTTTGCAAATATATTCACATTTCCGAAGGTCATATAAGCAGATTTTGTAGACTAGGTCGGCACAGTTTTGAGCACTTCTAGTCACCTGTTCGAAAACAATAATACATATCTTTTTTAATTAATTTCCATTCAAGTAAAGGTAAAGGTAACTTCAACTTTCAAATCTTTTCGTTGTACTTTTCGGTCCTCAAAGTTCTAGTAGTTGGTGATTATGCTTCTATTATTGAGTTCTCATTGTGGGTCTAATATTGAAGTAACCGGACCTACGTGAGATTGATCAGTCGTTTTCTCTATAAATCATTCAAAAATGTTGTGTTTGCATGCAAAATTAGGAAAAGAAAGTTTACTGTTGCATACTAAATGATATTTGATGGGTCCATATCATAATTTGTTCCTTTCCGAGTGATGCATCTAAGAAATAGAGAAAGTGTACCTTTTTCGTAGCAGTTGCTTGTCGGGGCTGATAATGGCGTGAGACTACTTTTGTAAATGATAGCTGACTGCTCAATTATTATTTTCATATGCCTTAGCACATTTCTAGCACTTGTCACTTGGTATTGGCAATCCTCTTTTGCGTTTTTATGGTTATTTGATGGGAAAATCAGTTTCTTAATTTTGGTTATTGACTGCAAGCTTTTGAAATGTTTGCTCAGGATCAAAAACAACAGGTGGTGGTGGGAAGCCTCTTCACTGGACATCCTGCTTAAAAATAGCAGAAGACTTAGCCACCGGCCTTCTATACATCCATCAAAGCGGAGGCCTAACTCACGGCAACTTGAAGTCATCCAATGTACTCCTTGGAGGTGACTTTGAGTCCTGCTTAACAGATTATGGTCTCTCAATATTTCGAGACCCGGACTCCCATGAGGAAACAAGTGCAACTGCTCTCTTCTACAGAGCCCCAGAATGCAGAGATAGCCGAAGACCTCCAACCCAACAAGCTGATGTCTACAGTTTCGGTGTTCTCTTACTAGAGCTTCTAACCGGAAAAACTCCATTCCAAGACCTGGTTCAAGAACACGGATCAGACATTCCACAATGGGTAAAATCAGTACGCGAAGAGGAAGCTGAGTCAGGGGATGAACCCACATCAGGAAACGAAGCATTGGCCGAAGAGAAACTGGCAGCCTTGTTAAACATTGCCATGTCTTGCGTATCACTCAACCCTGAATCTCGTCCGGCTATGAGAGAAGTGGTGAAAATGATCAGAGACACAAGAGCAGAAGCTCAGAATTCATCAAACAGCAGCGATCACTCTCCGGGCAGATGGTCGGACACTGTTCAGAGCCTACCAAGAGAAGAGCAGTTGAGCATATGAGTTAAGAGTTATTCTTTCCAGGATTCTCATTGCATCTATCCATTCAAATCTATTGTTGCTGTTAGCAGCTTTCAATATCAAATTAAAAACAAGCTAAATTCAAATTTCAAGAAAAAAGAAAACAACAAAAATCACATGTACTGTAACAGCACTTCACTTAACACGTCTGCTTCAGTTGAGCGCTCTTCATAAACGACAAAAGTCTTCGTCGTTTCTTCACTGCGACACACGTATAAAAAATCAGAATGCATTGATCCATCCGTAGTCGTCTTCTCGATTCGCGGAAACCAAACCCTAATTTCATCCTTCATCTACCTCCGTTCTTCTTTCAGGTACTTATATCCGTCTTCAATTTCTCATGCCTTTAGCTATACGTAATTCTTGCATATTTCATTCAAATTTTGGTCAGATTGATGATCGTGTGAATCAGTATTAGTAGTTGCTGAATTTTAGTTTTAATTGATTCGATTTGATCAAATTTAGTACTGAATTTTTTAGTTGTAAAGGATGTGATTTGGAAGGTTTAGGGTTTATGATTAAATTGGATGCTTGAGATTTCTATCGGTGGGATCAAATTCTACTTTTCTTTTGCTGAAGGCGTCTGATTCTGTTTTAATGGTTTTTTCTGGGCTTCAAAATCTTTTTCAATTCTTTGATAGAGAATACTGAGTACCTGACATGTCCATTTATTTGACGCATGATTCAATAAACCCTTGTCTAGTTTCATCATTTTTACTCATGGACTTCAGTGGTAAAAATTCCGTTAACCGGATTGTGAAAGGTCACTTTGGTACGATGGACACTAAGGGGTTTCTGAGCTCAGAAATGCACACAATTCACATATTATTGGATCGCCTGGTCATTTGCATGACACGGGGTTTGCTGCAGATTGGTCTTATCAAGTGAGTGAATAATGACGTTTTTATGAATTTATTCGTTCAATTCTTAGTTTTTGAACAATGTATTAATGCACATGAGCTATGATATCTCCGATTCACTCATTTTACCCTGCTAGGTTGCTCCTTTTTTGCCTATTATACTGTAGCTGGTTCTGTATTAGCACTCTCTACGTATTGTTCATTTATCAGAAATTTAGATACATAGCAGGTACATTATCTTTTCTCTTTCATTCTTCCAGATTTGTCGACGAACCTCCTATCATGAAGTATGTCAAATTGCCAGTCTTCTAGCTGACAAAACTACAGGGGATGTTGCTGTGAGATGCAACTGGATGAAGGTGAGCTTGCTATAATGTTTTGGTACAAGACGTGTTTGTATTGATTGCTTGGTTTTTCATAAAGTAATGTAAACAGTTTGGAATTATATATTCCACACCTTTATATGGGGTTCTTCACCCCTGATACCTATTGTCAATCACTGATGCCACTTAACTGGTTCTGTTCATGCTAGTCGTTTAGCTTGAAGATAAATTAATTGTGGGAGAACTCACACTAAAGAAGTGGTTATTGAGGTTTCTTTTGTATATTTTGCTAACGAGTGGTTCTTAAGTTTGGATAGATCTTTTTTGCTCCATTTGGGGCCTTTTTTCCCTTTTAAAACTTAAATGGTACAAATTAGAATATCGAAGAACCACAATTCATATTTACAGAAACTTGGTGAATCTAATCCTTGTGTCTTTCATTTTGCGTAAATTGAAAATCCATCAAGTGAACTTTATTCTTTCCAACATCGATTATAGATGTTAATCTGGTCTCTTCTTGGTATGTAAAACAGGTGGAAATATGTCACATGATCCATTTTATAGTTGAAAAGCAGCATTTTTCTTGCGATTTCCAGCCATCGTTAGATGATAAGGCTTCAAAACTTACTTATGGTTGATTAACTTACTGTCTTTTTAATATGATATTCCTTCAACACCATTTTGCATTATACTATTTGGCTATGGATCCGCAATTAGAGAATATCTGAGTATTATTATCATCTGATGTTAGTTATCTATATAGTATGCTTATTGTTAGAGTAAATTGCTAACCAACATTAAAACAATGCCTCAGAAAAGCATCCGAAGCAAAATCAACCCATTGTGGGCAGAAGGATGACTGTGAGAAAGGTATTGAGCATCATCACTCTTTGTCACTTGATTGGGCCATGATACATTTGTTTAATAGAATAAGAGAAGCAGTTTATCTGCAGCCTCTTCTTATTTTCCCCTATTTTTATGCAGGAGAACATAGAGCTCTTACACCATACAAGGATCAACATTCTCACTGTTTTAAACAAGTGAGTGGGAGTTACTAAGTTGATTATATTTTTTGGACATCCCATTTTTCTTTTTCAAAATTTCCAGGTTATTTGTTTGCATAGTTGCATCTGGTTACTCTATCATTTCCCCCACAGCATGACAGATCTGCATGGGGCCAGAAATCCAATGCCACAGCTGCTGCCTATATCTATTAATGAGAATCTTGCAAACATTGTTCTTGAATCAGGTATTAATTTTTATGGTCAATCATTATGATGGTCATACTCATCTGTATGAATCAATTATTATTATTATTATTATTATTTTTGATCAAAATAAATAAATTTATTTTTCCTGTCTTGCAGTGAAGAATGTTTAGTTTTCATAATGGCAAACCTGAAGTAGAAGTCAGGCATCTCTAAGAGAATGTTTACATAGGATCTGACCAGTTTATTTAATTGCTGATAATGTTACAAAAGCTGTTGAGTGTCAGTAAGATCTGCAAAATAAACGAGTCTCTAGTGTTTTTATCAGCAGTATGTCTTTTCAGCCGAGCATGTTGCATTGAAGATGTCAATACAGTTTCCAATTTAGTATCACTGGCAAAAGATGATTCCGCTATTCTATCAAAGCAACCTCTTCAACTGTCATTTCAACAGATGACACAATAACGAAAAAACTCCAAATTTACCCCCTTTTGAAGATTTTATTCCTCGTTTACCCCACTTATAAGTTTTATTCCTCATTTACCCCACTTTACAAAAACGCCTTTTCAAAAAACGCCTTTTCAAAAAACGCCTACACAACTAAAATGCCTTTTCAAAAAAGGTTTTTGCCCAATTATTAGTAAAAAATAAATTTTTATACATATTTAATCAAGAATGAATGAAAAGTGCTTTTTGAAAAAACGTTTTTATGTTAAAATGCTTTTTGAAACAGCGCTTTTTGAAAAAGCGTTTTATAAAGTGGGATAAATAGGGAACTAAACTTACAAGTGGGGTAAATGAGGAACAAAATCTTCAAAAGGGGTAAATTTGAAAAATTTTCCACAATAACTCAACACAACAGATTTCAAGTGTACTTTGGAATCCAAGTTATTCTATTTCTATCAAAGTAAAAATTCTATTCACACTCTCATGCCTTTAGTTTGGCACCAATGAGCCTCAATAGATACAACAACAAATCATCATCAATCCAGCAAACGTTAAAGAGAGCGTAGTCTCTCCATGCATTTGAAACAAAACTAAAATCGGCCTCCAAGAAACCATAAACATTACAATTTTAGAAAAATTTACTACAGAGCTGACACAACTCCTGAACCTAAAAATGGAAAACAGTTAAGAAAGGTCCATATTTAAAATCACAGGGCAGCAGAGAACTCTAGGGGCTCGGTAATTAGATACACTCTGCACTCAGCCTAATGATCATGGCGGCGCAATAGTGCTATTTCCTGTGCCTGCGTTTCTGATCAGCACCTCTTTGCCTCTTCTCATCTTCCCAGTCACGATCATACATTCTAAATCATACCTATCAAGGATTGACAGAAAGCCGCATGCGGGTATCAAGTGTATAAACATTAGAAATTGGACTAAATATCACCATCATTTGAGAGATAGTAATTTGATACTATACTCCTGAAGAATATAAAGTTTAGAGCTGAACAAATGTGGCATTTGCACATCAATGTAATCAAACATTAGAAACCAAAGCACTCAATATCTGATAGTAAAAACTATATAAAATTGTAAGGATACGGGTCATTATCTCGCCTTGCACCCTTGTTGGCAATATCTTTACCATGATACCTCATACCAGGTTCTTCCAAGTAACCTGCTTGCTGTACCAAGCTCCCTTTCCTATCTACTCTTTCCCGTGCATCGTATGATTGAGATAAGCTAATGGTCAAAGGAACGGATGGAGTATACTCCCCAGCTTCAACTGTTACAGTATCCCTTCTAAGCTTACGCCTCTTTGATGCTGCATCCACATCATCCTTAGCAAGAGTTGCCTTTTCCCTATCCCTTTCCTCTAACTAGAAAGAAAAGTCAAAATTCGAAATAAACAACCAGAAATTTGAAAAGTAAAATACTCTTAGTTTCCCAAGAAACCTAGCAAGATAAACTTAACAATCCTTAATAATGATCAATAAGATGACATATATTATATAAAAAGGGAGACCACTTAATGTCTTGAGAACAGCAGGATCTAACTGATGAAACTTGATTACAAAACATGCCAACAAACTATGAATAAATTTATCAGTAGAAAAAACCTCGTGAAGATTGTAACATGCATTTAGTTAACGATAATGATGTGAAGATTATATAACTCAGTTTTAAAAGCTTTTATAAATGGTCACTACTCCCCAGCATGAGAAAAGCTGAAACATGTCAGAATGTAAGACTAAAAAGATAATATAAAGGCCGTAATCTCTAATCTGTATCAAAGGGAATGATAGGGGTTTCACAGAAAAGGTCATGATACACTGTTGGCACACAACTAAGCAATTTGTTTATGGAGATATCCAATTTTAATATAAATAAAAGTAGATGGATGGTTGTGCTTACTCTTGTTTGTAGGTTTTCTCTGTCATCACGTTTTCTTTCTCTAGTATCATCTTCTCTTCTTCTTTTAGCATCTTCCTGAGAAAGTAAACTTTCCTCAGACCGTCTGCGCTCTTTTTCTTCATGTCTAGGGGAAAGCCGCACAGAATGTCTGACAGACCCAATTCTTCTATCAATATCTTCTTCTCTTTTGTTGCCACTAGCAGAGTGGGGAGGCATGTTTACTGGAAGTGGGGGGGTGGTGGCAAACCTTGTCCATGAAGTCTATCATCGGTGGGGATGTCAACATAACGCGCCCTTTCAAAATTCCTATCAACCCCTCTTTCAACTGATCTCTCTTTAAGAAACCTCTCCTGGGACCTATCCCTAGATTTCTCATTTATACTGCTCTCCAAATGGGACTTTTCAGATCTGTCTGCACGCTCTCTGTAGTCTCTATCATGTCTCTCATTAGGCCTGTCCTTTATCCTATCCACCACTCTATCTGTTTCTCTGCTGATACTTGGGTCTTCAGTAATTGACTTTTCAAGGTCTGTCAATTGATTTTTCTCCACGCGCCGATCCAATTGTCTTTCTTTATCTGATTGTCGAACTTCTTCAGAATCTCTGGCTCCACCTTCCCCTTTCCTGTATTTACTTAGTCTGTCTGAGTCATCAACAGGGCTTGCTCTCTTCTGTGATTTATCACTAGCCTTCACAGAAGCAGCATAGCCATCATTCCTTGAAGAATGTGATCTTGGCAAATCAGACGTCTCCAGGTTGTCATCCTTAGCTGCAAGGGTCCTATAAGCTGTTCCAGCTTCTGCTTTGGAGTCACCACTATGGGGATCTGCTGATGATTTTGTGGATGGATTATCATTAACCACAGTGCTCGAAGAAATATCTACGTGTCGCGAAGTCACATCTCTGTCATTTGTAGAAGATCGCTCAGTAGCTTTTCCAGACTTCATTTCATCTTTCAACAAATCTTGCCTTGAGTTTTTTGTAGGATTATTTGTCACAGTAGAACGTTTAGTCGAAGCTTTAGACTGAAATTTCAACATGAAAATTATGCATGGTGAATAAGATGCAAAACAATCAAGATCACAACATATACAGTAGCTATCCCTGCATACCATAAAATTTAAAACTTTTAATATGCAATAGCCTATAAAATGTCACTTACCTCAGTTTCAGAGGTGTACTTTGATGCAGGTCTTGTAACATTGTCATCAAAAACTCTATTTACAAGTTCAGCCCCTTGTTTTGGATTGTCTGTAAGACTGCCTTGCATATCTAATCCATTACTCAATGAGATGCTCTTCAACTTAGAACCTGTTGCATCAGACTTCGCACGCATTCCACTTTCTGTTCTTTCTAACCGAACATCTGCGGGTCTATCTTTAACTGTAAGGTCTGATCTACGTCCAATAGCCTCATTTTGAGAAGGATTTGCACCTGGACCATTTTGGCCCGCAGCCAAATTGCCAGCCACTAATTTCGGAGCAAGAGTAGGAGCAGGCTTAAGTTCAAGATAGCCCATCCCAAAATCTTCATCAGAAACCCAAGAAAGCTGTATTTTCGAGAAATGTTATAATTCTGAAAGCAACTCATATATCAACAATTGTAATTTGGTCTACCTTCCGAGAGGCTAATGCTGCTGCAACACCCGTAGCCAACACCTTCAAATCCTCACGTTCGTCATTTTTTATTTTTGCTACCTGTATGGCACAAGCATCATAAACATCAGATTTTACGATAAACTCGGGTGTAGCACAATTAATTTTCCAAATAAATGACTGTCGTTAAATGATTAATTTTCACTGTACACTGAGAAAGAATTTGAATGTATATGGTAAGTCATCAAATGCATACTAAGCTGGATTGGCATCAGCTCTTCGTCCGCATGAATGCTCAGTTTAAAAGGCAGAATAAAAGTGAACTATTTGTAAAATTTCATGTTTGACGATCATTTATGTAAGATTAATTGT
>QZGG01002561.1:0-35682 GCA_006409495.1 Sedum album
GTAAAACACTACCTTCTAGCACCTCGAGAAGGATTTTGGAACCTGCTGATATTTTATTGAATGTTTGTCTGTACACAACGTTAATCAACAAAACACTCTCACTTTTCAAAGCAGGGTTCCCAGCACGTAACTACTCTTCACCTAACAGTTTGCAGGCCGGACACCTAGACCATAAGGAACGGCTCCGTTCTTCCGCAGCTTCGACACACGAAGCCTGCGCGACACCTCTCGAACTGATAGACTCCACGCAGCTCGACCGTAAGGCAGGATCTTCAACACACGAACAATCCCTATGCACCAATGCCCTTCCGACAGACGGAACACACCCGATGACTCGCCTTCAACAAGCTCCGACACACGAAACTTGCAACGGTGTAAACGTTCAGATATAGCATTGAATCCTGCTGTAAAATACTCTCTTTGATCGACCACAGTTCATGTCTATTTATACCTGCTGGAAAACCTGCCAAAACTTGTGCTAAAAGTTAGGCAAAGTTTTCTTATCTGAAAATTCGGATAATAACAAAGATTTAAATATATAAAAGATATTAATAAAAATTCAAATATTTCTAAACAATAATATCTTTCAATATCTTAACTTTGTGCAGATATATTTGATTTCCTATTCATGATTATTGACAGCGCGTCGTTGTGCACTGCAAATCTAAATTTATAATCCTACTCAAAACTAGTATAGCAATAAGCAGGGTCGAACCCAAGGGAAAGTAATCTAGTCTAAGAGTTATGCTACAACTAATCCTACTTCTATCAAGGGGGTTTTTGAAGGTTTGTAACTACAACTAAAAGTACTAATAAAAGAAAATACAGTTCAGGGAATCTCGTTACAACCAGTAATCATAGACCAGACATGCATCAATCTAGTAAATTATAATTTTTCTAATTAGATAGTCCCGCTAGGGTTGTTACCTAATTCTAGTTCTACCTTCTATTACCCGCTAGAGTCTCAAGAAGATGTAACAATTACCTAATCAAACTACCACAATAGCTCCACCGCTAGGCTTTGCTACTATGACAACTCAATTAGATATCATGCAATTGATATAAACCTAATTTCACCGCTAGGCTAGGTCAAGCAAATAACAAAGCATGCAATACATAACAAGAACAGAATTCACTAAATTAAAACATGCTATTCAATGGACTCGTACAAAGTTGCAACTAAATTCCCCAAACTATGAATTAGCTACTCCTACAAAACATTAATCTAAAATTGAGTTTGAAGAGGAAAACTTTACTTGTGGCCGTCTAGGCTCCTTTTGAATTAGGGTTAACACCCTATTTATAATGTAGATGAAGATGTCGAATTGGGCTGGGGCAGACAGATCAGCGGACCCTTAAGCAATTAATTCCCGCGGACCCTTAAGAATTAAATTAATTCTTCAGCGTCCGCGTAAATAAACTCTTCAGCGTCCATGTCTAACGTCAGCATGATGTCATCCAGCTTGAAATCACTCTTTTCTTCATCTTCTTGATCCGAATTCGCCTAAAATGCTCCATTAGCATGTAAAAGCTCTCTTGCAGTCATAATATGCCTGAAATGTAAAACATTACGAAAAGGTAATATTTCACAAACAAAACATATAAAAATATATGGAAATAAGACAATGATGGATCGTATAAATACGCTCCATCAAACTCCCCCACACTTATCCTTGTTCGTCTCGAACAAGTAAAAGTCTAGACTGCAGATTCAAATCAATCAGAGTATACTGTGATTACATGACAATCCAACTCATGATATTCTATCTAATCATCTCACCAACATCTGCATACAATCATCATCAATAATGCTCAATCTGCACTCAACAATATAGAATACTCAAGTCAAGATATCAATGAATAATGTAGAGATAGTCCTTTTCAGATTCCTAACTTCATTCTTCAACTCACAATCCTAATCACACTAACAGTTGAGTTTTTACTACGGCATCCGAAACACACTATTGGATAAATTCAATGGCAACAATCTTTTATTCATTCTTATTTTTTTCTTTTTGCTGATTTTTTTTATGGCTTGCCTTATTTTGGCTTGTGCCTTTGGTTAAAGCAAGTGCTCAAGTGGGAAGTATCTTGGTTTTCTTCCTAACCCCCGGCACTAATCAGTAACCAATATAAAACAAAAAACATTTGTTGCCAATAAACTATCCACATATAGATTTCACTTTTCTTCTTTTCCTTTTTACGCGAGTCAAGATGAGGGTCGCTCATCTCTTTTCCCAGTTACTCAGACAAGAGATTAGATAATCTTTATCACAGTTCGGAATGCCAGAATATCAACTCAACATATAGCACAATTATTCATGCAAATATCAGAATGAATGTTAAATCCCTCTAGGACATTTGCTATCAACTCTACATCACCAGATATCTCAACTCAAAAGCATTCATATCCTCAAGCACAAACATCACAAAACATCAGATTTCATGCACGCAGATATATCAGAAACTCATAGGATAAAACATCACTCATATAGATCATCATTTTATCACAGCATATAATGATAGCTCTCCTCTTCGACTCATACAATAAAATAAAATGACTCTAGACTCTAAACTGACTCAACTTCCCTCCCCCACACTTGAAATATGCCGTGTCCTCACGGCACTACATATGACAAGGATGAAGAAGGGGACATAGACACTAATAAAATAAAGAGAAAAGATGAGATAGGGGAAAAAGGAACTCCCCTAGCGATCTCAAATATTCGGTGCCCATGGATGTGTTAGATCAAACTTTTTAGTAGGCACCGGCCTATATCGTCCCAAACCATTCTTTTGTCTATGCATTGCTACTCGTAGATCTGGTGGTTTTGCCTTGATATCCCATGTATCGCCTGTATCACACCCTTTGTCCATCCTCGTGGTTTCTTCTACCTGCAAAAGGATTACTAACTTAAAAGGATCAAAAAACAAATTTTCAGATTTTTCTCCAGCGCTTTCCGCGGTCCCTACAAAATTTTTACCCGCGGACCCCGAAGAATAAGAAAATATGGTACCGTCCGCGTAAAATATTCCATCAAGGTACGCGGTTGTCGCTGAGCGTAAATCCGCAGACCCTCTGTCATTCAATTCCGCGGTGCCTAAGGTGTATATTGGAAATTCATAAACGTCCGCGGAATGTATTCCTCCAGAGGCCGCGGTACATGCTGAGCTTTGATCCGAAACCTTGCACTCGGGACTCGCTTCTAGCTCCTCTCTACTGCTCAAGCTCACACTATTAACCGAACTGTTTGGATTTGAAACAATTTGCGAACGAAGCTTTTCTTTAGCTTTCTGAAGCTGAACTACGGCTGAGTTAACGTGTTCTAGTTGTTTCTTCGTCTCTGCTAGCTCCTTCCTAAACTCCTTCTGCTCCTTCCTAAACTCCTTCTGCTCCTTCCTAAACTCATTCTGCTCATTCAGTAGCTCCTGAAGCATCTCCATCATTGAACTATTGAAACCCTCATTGTAGGCCGGATATAAATCATGTTGCTGGAATGGTGAAGGTTGATGGTCCCAATCATTGTAATCCTTGTATCCTCCCATTGCATTCACATCTGATGTCTGATAGTGTGGAGGCTGATACGTAATGTACTGCTCATGAGGTGGATACTGATATTGTTGTTGTTGAGGAATGTACTGTGGTGGATATGGATCACGCGGCAAGTATGGATCGTTTTGATAATCATCTGCATAATCCATGAGAAAAGGTCAATTTTTTTTTATAAATAAAGACCGAAAAAAAACTAATTTAACTAAACTCTTAAACTAAAGTTGCTTTCCCCGGCAACGGCGCCAAAATTTGACAGCGCGTCGTTGTGCACTGCAAATCTAAATTTATAATCCTACTCAAAACTAGTATAGCAATAAGCAGGGTCGAACCCAAGGGAAAGTAATCTAGTCTAAGAGTTATGCTACAACTAATCCTACTCCTATCAGGGGGTTTTGAAGGTTTGTAACTACAACTAAAAGTACTAATAAAAGAAAATACAGTTCAGGGAATCTCGTTACAACCAGTAATCATAGACCAGACATGCATCAATCTAGTAAATTATAATTGTTCTAATTAGATAGTCCCGCTAGGGTTGTTACCTAATTCTAGTTCTACCTTCTATTACCCGCTAGAGTCTCAAGAAGATGTAACAATTACCTAATCAAACTACCACAATAGCTCCACCGCTAGGCTTTGCTACTATGACAACTCAATTAGATATCATGCAATTGATATAAACCTAATTTCACCGCTAGGCTAGGTCAAGCAAATAACAAAGCATGCAATACATAACAAGAACAGAATTCACTAAATTAAAACATGCTATTCAATGGACTCATACAAAGTTGCAACTAAATTCCCCAAACTAGGAATTAGCTACTCCTACAAAACATTAATCTAAAATTGAGTTTGAAGAGGAAAACTTTGCTTGTAGCCGTCTAGGCTCCCTTTTGAATTAGGGTTAACACCCTATTTATATGTAGATGAAGATGTCGAATTGGGCTGGGCCAGACAGATCAGCGGACTCTTAAGCAATTGATTCCCGCGGACCCTTAAGAATTAAATTAATTCTTCAGCGTCCTCGTAAATAAACTCTTCAGCGTCCATGTCTAACGTCAGCATGATGTCATCCAGCTTGAAATCACTCTTTTCTTCATCTTCTTGATCCGAATTCGCCTAAAATGCTCCATTAGCATGTAAAAGCTCTCTTGCAGTCATAATATGCCTGAAATGTAAAACATTACGAAAAGGTAATATTTCACAAACAAAACATATAAAAATATATGGAAATAAGACAATGATGGATCGTATAAATACGCTCCATCAATTATCTTATTCCTAAATATTAGGAAACTGCAGATAATCATTAATTAGAAAATCTGTTATTTGTGTCATGTCATGCTGACGTCAGCACTGCGTTGCTCAGGGAGCCTTTCCCCCGCAGTTCCTTCCACCTGTTTTTCTGCACACTTAAAACAAAAGTCAGCTGAGTGTTTGTTCCCATCAAAACCTATGGAAATCCAGTCACCAACAGGATCCTTATCAATAAAATTTCTAGCGAAAGCCAGTTAATAAAAAAATACAAAAATATCTCGGCTACCACCTGATTTCAAATAGGATGCTGGACTAATTTGATTTTCATTTCACTAATTTTGTTGCTAATTTCGACTAGTTTGTAATTATTAGAATCTTGGAATACCGCTTTGAAAGTTAAATATTATCTCTCTATTAAGAATGCGGGAGTGATATTTGACGGTTTCTTCCAAACCGTCGCCTCTCAACCGTCGCCTCTCGCGTGAATATCAAATCGATTCGTCTACCAAATAAAACCAGGAATCTCAGACCTCACACCTCATCTCGCCGCCGTCAACGACCAACTCCGATGGCACTTTCACGCCTCTCCACCCGTCTCCAAACCCTAACTCCACCTACAACAACCTCATCCCTCCACCTCCTCCGCCGTCAACTCTCAACATCCGACAACGAGATCCAAATCGACATCAACGTCCCCTTCACCGCTCATCGATGCGATGTGGTTGTGCTCGAGATTCTGACGCCTAAAGTCATTTAGAGTTTCGATTGAGCAGTGAGGAAAGTGATGGTACGTCGCCACTGCTGCTGTTTCGTTGCTCTGTTGATGATTTTAAGTGTTTCAGTTGAAGCTTCAACGCATCGGATTCTGGTGGATACTGATGGTGATGGTGATAGTGATGATCTCTTTGCAATATTATACCTATTGAAGCTCAATAAATCTGAATTTGACTTGCAGGTATTGTCTATTCTTACTTAGGGTTATGTAGTTTACTGGATAATTTAGTTTCTGAACTTTGGATCAAATGTGTTGTTAGGGAATTACTGTCAATGCAAATTTTTGGAGTAACGCTGGACATGCCGTGAATCATATTTACGATATTCTGTACATGATGGATCGTGATGATATTCCGGTTGGAGTTGGCGGAGAGGGAGGCATCCTTGAAGATGGGACTATAATGCCTGATGTTGGAGGATTTTTTCCTTTGATAGACCAGGGGATGTCGACCGCTGGAGGTTGTAGGTATAGACAATCTGTTCCGGTTGGGAGTGGAAGTCAGTTAAGGGTCGACACCAATTTTGGTATTTGGAAAGGATTTCTCCCTTAGGTATGGTATGGTATCATTTCAATATTCCTTATTGAATCACTTAATTAAAAGTTGGAATGTGATTTTTTAACTAATGAAAACCTGATACTCACTTAACATCAGCGAGTATCATTTCAATATTCCTAATTGTACAAGATTGTATTTTTTAACTTTGCAGGTGAATAATATGGATTTATCTATTGCTGTTTTGAGGGAGTTTATAAAGAGGAGAAAGCAAGAGCATGGGGCAATGTTGTTGGGGAAGCGGAATAGAGGGAAGAAGAAGAAGGATGTGAAAGATGATGTTGTAGAGGATGGTTCAGGAGAGGCCAGTAATAACGGTGTAGAAAATGGTGAGAAGATGAATTTGGATTGTGGTAACGAGTTAGAAAAGCCTGTGGAGGAAGAAGGTAAGGAAGTGGAAGGAAATGGATTGGGTGTTAATGCTGGTGAGGTTGAGGAGAACAAGAGAAAGGAGATAAAGCCCGCCAGAGTCCTAGAGGTTTTTTTAGTTAAAATTAATTCTGTAATGAATCTACTATTTGATTACAGTTTGTTGTTTTGGTTCTGTGAGGAGTAAAACTTTGTGTGTGTGAATTGTAGGCGCTGTCAGCTTCTGGTTTGAGAGCTCTCAGATATGCACGTGAAGTGGAAGTGGAAGACTTTGCTGGCCAGCCTTATATTGAAGCCTACCTTAGTGGTATCCGGGAAATCAAGATCTTTGACAAAAAGTCTGATCCATGAAATATCATTGAAAAGTCAACAATATATGACTTTGAGTGTAAACAAAATATATTGTGTGATGTTCTTAATCAAAGAAAGATGCCTTTAACAAAATTATTTTCTGACATGTCTGTAATGAACTGAAGAATCAAGCATTCATTTGCGATTTCAAACAACTTTAAAGAATCAAGCTTTCTGTTGAATGTAGTAATGAACTGACTTCTCCATGTAATTCTTTTCTTTGTTTAAGGGCAAGTCAACTTGGATATGAATGTTAACGTTGCTTAATGCTTATTAATGGTTGGAAGATGAAAATGACCTAAACAAATTTGAGTAAATGAAAATAGTGAGAAAACGAAAATATTTAAAAATAAGTGTTACTGTAGTTTGTAATTTACGCATAGCTTGGAGTTTACTTTGTATAGTCTTTCATGGATTTAAATTCAGGTTTGAAGTTCATTGCACAGTCTAATATTTTTAGGAAAGTATCTGTGCAATTGGACTGTTTTAGTGAACAAAAAAGCAAGGTATGTTTTAGAGGCTCAACATAAGCAAGGTATATTTCCAAGCGCTTACGCACAGTCTGGACTGTGCAGCGAGTACTAGTATAAATAATGTCTCGTACGTTCATTGGAACCTTATAACATTACTTTTCATTTTGGTTTCAATCATTCTGATAGTAGATTGAAATTTTTACGAGATAATGGAAATGTTGTTAATGTTTAGTATGTGAAAGGTTGTAGGAGGACATGCATTTTTTAGTAAGATCGGGGAATATGCATCTTTTTGAAAGACGGAAAGACATGATCTCAGCTGTTGATTTTTATCAATCCAACGGTTGATATTGATAACCGTTAATCACCATGTTTTTTTGCAAATCCAACAACCCAATAAATTAAAAACAACTTTAATCTCAGTCATCAAAATAATCAAATCAATGGTCAAGATTACATCCTTATGTCTCACAAAATTTATATGTCTTTCTAATATACTAATTAGATTCCATCCCTTATTTTATGGTAACAAATATTCAAATCTATTAATTAATTAATTAATTAATTAATTAGAAAAGTCATTGCACTCGTCGTATGTCATGTAATCATAATATTTTAGTATATGTTCATTATTTGACTATATTTGATTCATGAATCATAGATGTCTTATAATTGAAAAGTTTAGTTTCTTATCTGTTTTTGTTACCAATGATGTTCCAATAGATTTATTTCAGTTTTACGTATTTACACGGGTCTGTTTTTGTATTAATAATACTAGTACTTGCCGCACAGTCAAGCCTGTGCATTTTGATTCATATTCATTTAATTTGAAATGAGTTGAAGAAATTTAATGAATAAAACTATTACATCTCAATTTGTGACTGAAAGATGAATTTTGTATACACAACATAAAATGAATGAATTCCGTATATATAAAATAGATTGGAAGTTCGTAGTTTTCACAATGCCTTTTTCTTCTATTTTCAACCTTCAAAGAGTAATGAAGAATTCAATCAAATAAACACTTTATATGCAATTTTATAGATAAGAAACATGTCTGGCCACATTCCATATTCAACATATTCAAATTATACATAAGTGGAAAGAAAACGAAAACTAAGTGGAGAAATAAAAAATTCATAATTTAACAAAATATACGCAAAATAAAATCCATCACCACATTCGTCAAAGTTTAATATCAATGAAGCTCGCCATTCAGCAACATTGTTTCTGATCTCTTTATTCAACTCAACCCACTCGGGTGCACATTTATTTGTCGATAGAATCCTATACAAAGTATCTTCAGCAGGATCCACATGAGGGTTTGTGCTAAGATCAAGAGGCTTCCCTTTTCCAGGCAAATTTTCAAAGTCTCCCTCAATTAATAACTGCCAAATTCTCCTCTCAACCACATTGTTGATATCACTCTCGGACCTTAATCCACATCACAGTTTCACAAAACTCAGTAACAACATCACATCCAATTCAAACAAATTCACAATTAACCTTTTCTCAATCCAAATTCAAACATACTTCCACACTACCTATTTTTGATGATTCAAGATCCGGCATTGCTGACAGTTTGCTCGGCAGCTGTAAATGCATTCTTGGTCTTTTCAGACACTTGGAACTTCTCATCCATTTCCTTAACTTTTTCATTCACTATAGTCGTACCCACACTCAGCTTCTCTGTGAATCTAATTTTCTGATCTAATGAAGCAACAGTACATGCGGCCGTGGATGTGAACTGATGCTTCTCGTCAAGCCTCTGGCCAGCATTCCACTAACCACATCCTCCGCCTTTTAACAACATTTTCAGCATTTTCTGGAACTTTGGTGTCTCTCATCTGAAAATCAGAATACACTTCGATCACTGTAAGGAAAAACTGAAACATACAAATCAACGTCATCATTTATAGTACACCGAATGTAAATAACAAACAATTCAAATAAATTGTTGTTCGAATAAGGAACAAACCGAGACGAGAATGGCAGTATCTGCTCCTTGATGATCCTTAAAAGTAACATACGCAACTTGAGCCCTCTCATTGTCACTGAAACACAAATACATCAAAATGAACCGCTCATAATCACAATAAAAACGTCCAGATCAGTTAAAAAGGGAAAAAACCTCTGAAGGTCAACAAATTCAATATCTCCGGAGAATGAAAAGAACTCCTGCACATCCTGCTCGGACGCTCCCAATGACAGATTGCTGACTTTGACCGTTCAAGCGGAAACGACGACGGAGATTCGAAAGGAATACCTCCATGGATCGGCGACGGGAGATTCGGATCGAAAGCGGCGGTGGATGACACTATTGAAGGCGTTTGTTTTATCAACACAACAAAAACGCAGCAGAAACAACACACATAGCAGATCTGGATGCGTACCTGGCTGCAATTGAATGAAAGAGCTGAGAACGAAACGGAAGCGGCGGAAACGGATGAGGCCATTTTGGTGTAGATCTGAGAATCGGATGAGAGGTTGGGAGGTGACGGTTCGGGATAAACCAAAAGTGGTTGAGAGGTGACGGTTCGCAAACCGTCAAAAGGGATTCCCGCATTCTTAATAGGGAGATATTTTTTCGTATGATCCATATATTGTACATCTTTGATTCAAGAATCATAACATAGCAAATAATGAATCATGAGTTCCATATTATAGGTAACATTATTTATAACAGTTAATGAATCATATAACAACAAATGATGATTCACATACACTTATAATTCACTATTTCATCAAAATATGTATCTCTTAATTTTAGGAAGCTAATATCTACTCTTGATTTTATCTAAATCGGGGAGGTTTGTGGAAAATTTATGACTAATTTACCCTTGAATGATTATAATTATTAAATTCAATATTTAAATCTTTCAATATTTACAAATTGACAACAAATTAATAGTCGTCATATCTAAATATTTAATGATCATGATTTGTTTGCATTTTACAACTAAAAGTTACTTTTCACCTGATCTCTACTCATTTGTAAAATATATTATAAAGTATATTTCCATTATTACCCTTTTGTCATTAAATATATTAATTAATATGATTTTATTGTAACCGTCAGATGTAAATTAATGGACGATCTAGATTTGTTTGTATTTTATAACCAAACTACCACTTTTCATTTGATCCATTCTCGTCTTTCTAAAACCCAACTCAGTTTAGCATAACTAATTAAATGGTTTATTATTTCAATTATCGATCATATGAGGATTTTCATGTAAAAACCTTATTATAAACTAATAAATTTTGAACAATTCACATTTTTGATTGATAAATTTAAACGTATTGTTTTAAACACTAATGTATGATATAATTGATATAAGGTTGTACTTTTAAATATAAGAAGGATGGCCGGATGGGTTAAGTTTGATAGAGACGTTAAGTTTTTGTGTGATGGAAGGACTTAATATTAATCGTGAATTTTAATAATCCGATAATTGAGATTAAAGTTGGTTTTTAATAAATTTGCGGTTGAATTTGCAAAGTTTGGCGGTTGAATTAGAAATTAAATCTCATCCGTTGAATTATTAATAATCAACAATCAAGATAGTGTGTCACGGTGCTACATTTATTTTTCAAGTCCTTGAACTTTACTCTAAGAAAGATATTTCAATATAACTTCTTTCATAGTTCTCAATTTGTCAACACTACCAGTTTCACTACTGCCTATCATTTTGTTCTTAATTAGAACAACTACATAACTTTTAGGGAACAGAATAAAAATGGATGAATTACGTTCTGAATTATAAATAATGACAAATAGGGGTTATGAACTGACATCAAATAACAAATTACGGTCCAAACTATCTAAATGACAAAATATGACGGATTTTCAAAATAAATTATCAAGTTTATCCGATTTTTTATATATCAAAAGCTATTTTTACAAAATCAATGCACTTTTATTAAAAAATAAGTCGTTATTTTATTAAACTTGTATTATTAGTAAATCATTCATATTTATTTAATACTACTACATACACCCATTTCAGTATAACATTTTGTACTAATGAGTTGATATTTTATTCTTAAAACTCTCTCTACTTGTCATTTTTAGTAGCTCAGACAGTAATTATTCATCTGACAGTAGTTCATATCCTATTTATACTTTTCCCAAAAATAAATTATCAATTTTTATACAAAATTATTTTAAATTTATTTATAAAAAATTGAATTATCTTAATTATTATTTTTACTCAATTACTTTATAATTTTGAAAATGACATAATGAAATGCGTGCATGTCATATTATTAGATAAATATGGAAGATTTACTACATCTAAGATTTAATGTTGTAACGAGTTCTTTTTTTGATAAAATCATTAATTTATACAAAAATAAATGACAATCGATGTAAAATAATTTCGGATAAAAATTAATAATCATTTTTTTGAAATCATCCCACTTCTCATTTTTGGTAGTTTGTAGAATAATTTGTCATTTGATGGTAGCTTGTACCATAATTTGTCATTTATTGGTAGTGTTCATAATCAATATTTGTCAATAGTTTGGACAGTAGTTTGATGGTAGTTCATAATCCTTTTTATACTTTTCCCTAGTTTTGATCAGATTAAACCTTAACATACCCTTTAGCTTCATCTGTAATCGAAATCCGATTAACTACAATAGTGAATGAACAAAAGAGAATGGATCAAATAAAAATAAATAATTTTGGGGGAAAATATAAACAAATCTCATATGTCAATCAATTTGGATCCAACCTTTAAAATAATTAGATTATATCTTATCTGTAATTACAAACGAATATGTGGAAATTACCAAAAATATTAGACATGAGGTTAGTAGACTTTCAATTTCAATTTCAAAAATGACCACTTTAATGAGGGACCTGACAAAGGAACCTCAGGGCCAGGGTTCGAACCCTGGCCTCACCACTTTTCCTCAGATTTTTCTGGAGCTCTTTCTTTCCTCCCGCCCATGCGTGGAGGTCTTTCTTTCCTCCCGCCCATGCGAGGAGGTGGTGTGTGTATCTGCAGGGGGCTTTCTTCCTTGCTGCCTTTGGACGTGGGGCTTGTTCGCGTCGATGATTGTCATTGAAATGAAATGATCGTGTAAGCAGAGCGGAGAGACATGCGCTTGAATGGTTAATACATGCTTGTCGATGATTGGGTGAAGGTGTCCGTCGTGACCTGTGCTACAAATGATTAGAATAGGATTCTCATGTATGAGACTTATGACGATTTGTACCCATTGTAACCGCTATCAAAAAAAATGAACAATTTGTTTGAAATCGCGAGATCCCTTTCAAAATAAGATGACTTGTGAAAATCATCATGCGTGTCAATCCAAGCACGAAATCAAACGATATGTTTAAATAGCTACCCGCAATTTGATTCTGCGATAAATATCTATTTCAAAGAATACGTGGAATCAAACCGCACGTTGCTCTTAACTCGATTCAAAATTCCAATTGCAACCACACGTACAATGATTTGTTTTTGTTTGTGTTTTATTACAAGATTGACTCCATGCTTACTCCTATGCGTACTTTTTCGTTCCTGTTGGTATCCCATTTGAGTTTCTTCTATCATAATATAGACCGGTGTAGCGTCATCGTACTTTATTTCATTGATTCTTAAATCTTAACTCACACATACAAAGTTCAGATGTTGCATTGGTGCTGGTGGCTTCTTTTGCATTACAAATGGCTTTGGTAGTGTCCAATCAGCTGTGATTTTACATGATTGTGAAAGCTCAGAAACGGGTGGTTGGAAGTGCCGGACTGACGCCAGAGCTTGATCGGAAAACTAGAAAGGTAAATTTCAATTTTCTGTTTCTCAGTTGATTAAATATGGTCCATGTATCAGCGTTTTTATATAACAGAGTTGTTATAACAGTGGTTGAGGGACTGCTGTTAAATCGTACCATATAACAGCGTTTTTATATAAGAGCGCTGTTATATATTAATATTTATTTTTAAAAAATAAATTTTTTAACAGCGCTTTTTATCATTAAACGCTGTTATAAATTAATATTTTACAGCGCTTTTTGTTAAAAGAGTTGTCATATCATTAACTTACAACAACACTTATTTATACACGCGCTGTTATATATATTTAACAGTATTTTTTCCGAAAACGCTGTTGAATGTAGGTTTACAACTGTTCTTAATCTTATAAGCGCTGTAGTCGGTTTAAATTTGATAACAACGCCTAATATTTGGCGATGTTAAATAATCAAATTGTACTCGTGATTTGTCAAAATCTATGATGATCCAAACAATTGAAATAGATATTTCTGGAACCATATAACATAACATTATGGGCCATGTAAATTGAAATAAATAATTAGAAAAAACTAAAGTACCTGGTAAAATTGGTTGAATTAACGATGGTCCAAATAGATGAACTATACGGTTGTCGAACCATATATCACAATTTTTTGAACCATGTATATGACAATGTAAAAAGACTTTGAAACCATAAAATTTACAGATGGAATAAAAGAAAATTTTATGAACCATATATCACATTTCCTTGGACCTAACGTATAATAATGAATAAACTTGTCAATGCCGATATGGTCCACATATTTGAACTATATGGTTCTAGAACCATATATTACAATATTTTGGTTTGTGTACATTACGAGTGATAACTGCAATGAAAACGTTTGAACTCAAACCCTATTCGACCAAAACACTGTGGCGATTTTGTATTACATACCTAAATCAGAATGTTGATTCTCACCCGACATTGTCTGATAACCATCCACACCCGCATGGCAGCTCGAAGGATTACACAAATCATTCTCTTATGAAAAGTGATTGCTACTTACATTAGAAACCACGTCGACGAGAAGATTCAAAATAGAATCGAATTTTGGTGACCCCACGTTAAACTGCTGTAATCGGTTGACGGATTTTAACTGTTAAACAAATTTTTAATATAATTATTTACATTCGTCACTTTACAAATTTGTCCTTTTTTATTTTGGTAACAATTTGAATGTGTATTTTAAACCGTCCGATTATAATCAATTGAAGATTAAGATGATTTTATATTTTTTATGAAAACTGTCACTTATACCAGATCCCTTTCCTTAATTTACAGATTATTTCCTTCTCTTTTGTAGCCTTTCCATAAGTTATATGTGATGTCTTTAATATAATTTGACCTGTTATAATATACAGGAAGAGTGACGCAAAGCATAAGAGGTTATCGAAAATGTCTTAGAGGGGTTGACACACGTTCAAAGGCTCAAAGGAAAACATTATTATGCGTTAAATTTTCAAACGTCGGGATAAGTTCGTATTTTTTATTGCATTTTTTACAAATGTCATGTCACGACCCAAAATCAAGGATCGAGACCGGCGCTTAACCAACGCTGAGCAAGCCTCTTTGTTCCTCAAATAAACAAATATTCTAAACAGCAGAAGTAAATAAATTAAATAAAACTCTGAGAACCAAGTACAACGGAGCGTCAAAAGGAGATACTGAAATAAAATACTAGAACTATCTGAAGCTGACTAGATGGCACCGTATTGGAAACAAATGACTTGGTAGCGTAGTCAGCTGATGTCACTCTCAACCACTGGCTCACTTATCTGAAAAATAGTGTGGGAAAATAACGGGTGAGTCAAAAGACTCAGTGAATACATATCATACTTTATTGGTGCACATTGTTTAGTTTATTTTTACTCATTCTTTTCGTATCATATCATCATATACACATATACAAATAATAATGCATAAATGCAACTGTCTGTATTGTCTATGTGTACTACTCAACCCGATATATAATCAAAATGGGCAGTCGTCACTGCCGGTCCGGACCCTCAATAATCATGGCCGTTCATAGTCCGTCGCCGTGTCTGTGCTAATTGGCGGTTCATAGTCCGTCGCCAATGTCTATACTAATTGGCCGTTCATAGTCCGTCGCCAATTATCTATACTATCTATGCCGATGTCATGTATGCAACACACATATCACATAATCATATAAGTCATGTACATATATTTATATACATATTATTCTCACTTCATAACGTGTCAAGTCCTCAATCAGATATTTAATTAGTCTACGAAAATAAAATATATTATATACTCACAATTTTCTTTGTTCATCGGTTGCAAGTTGCAACTGCACAAATACTGAATCTGTTCGATCAACCAAATCACTCCCATCACCTGGCACAATCCATGAAAAATACATGTAATCCGCACCATTTGAGTAACTATCCATTTCACTAATTATATTCCTCATATTACATAAAATCTCAACATGTCAAAGTACACCCCACCAAGCCAAACTGATAATATTGGACAAATATTTTAATGACTAACACTTCAAAAGAACTCAAAGCACAATATGCAATCGTGACTCTTTTTTTGAATTAGTCCTTAGACCCTTACAACTCACCTTTCAACCGCAACCATCACCCATTCCAAATTCTGATTTTTTTAACGTGCCACCGCACTCCTTTCTTGATCTAGCCGATCCCCTCCAAAGATGTAACATACTAATTTTTATGTACTTCAAGTTGGTACTGATATCTCATGACAGAGTTAAATGGTCGTGAGTCTTTGAAATTATATTCATTATTATATTTTTAAAGTATTAGACTTAGTCATATTTATTCCACGATGTAACCGATCCGTTTCACTCTTTCCTAATTCTTCTCTAACTTTTTAACTACATCTTCTCGTGCCCACTCAACTAGTTATCCAAACCAATTCAATAATCTTATTTTTATTATAGTTGATTTATCTATATATTTTTAAGGCCAATCTTAACATGTCAAGAGTTTGGAAAGTAAGTCCCCCTTAAAAGCACTAGTAGATTTGACTATTTTTCATGTTATTAATGATATATATATGCATATTTTGGCATTCATCGACGTGCATGTCAAATTTTGTAATCTACGACAACCAGTGACGGAGCCAGCCCAATATATATGGGGGCAAATTTTTTGAAAAAATACGTTATGCAAGGGTCGAACTCAAAGCTCAGCAAGGTTTTGTCCGGGTTCTTTACCAGTAGAACCATTCAACTAGCTGTTAGCACACAAGTACCTATAAAAATTCGTTTTTCTCGTGATTAGGGTGGCAAAGGACCCCGCCAGTGCCCCTTAAATCCGCCCCTGATGACAAGCATGCTTGATTTGATGCGTTTATAAATGTGTTAATATACTACTTATTTTAAGCATTGCAATTTGCTTTTTGAGACCCACTAGTCTAATCTTTTACCTAGCAGATCAATCGTGCACTCTGTTATTCCTCGAATGTGATAAAACTCCATCAATTTTAACATAAGGTTTTCGTTACCAATGATTATCTTATGGATGTAGCAGGATTTTCAAACAAATGTTAATATTTTCTTAATTAAATATCTTTTATTCCATATATTTGCATTGTCTTTTGATTTCTTGGGCAAACGAGAATTAAGTTTATGGTGTAGCATATTATATTCATTTTGCGAATGGATCAAATGAAAAGTGGTAGTTTGGTTGTAAAATGCAAACAAATCTAGACCATACATTTAATTACATCTGACGATTACAATATAATCTTATTGAAATCACAAAAAGACAATAATGGAAACATATATTAGAATATATTTTCAAATATATCAATTAAATTCAATCCCTTTTTTTAAGGTAACTGGTATTCAATTCTTTGATTGTAAATCAACATTCCATTTTTATTTTTCAATCATTCAAATTTGTTTCACAGGTTTTCCAAATAAGTTTGGTTGTTTTTCTTCACCAAATTCTAAAATAATGATTTTTGAATTCAATAGCAACTCTCGACTCTTTCAATATATTTCGTATTTCATAGATTCGGTATTTCCTATTTCATTAGGGTTTGTTTTTGTATTATTGATTTATTCGTTCGTATGATCCATAAATTGTATACCTTTGATTCATGAATCATATTATAGCAAATCATGAATTATAGATGTTTTTATAACTTGAATGCCTAATTCGTCATCTGATTTTGTTTACATTGATGTTCTGTTAAGTTTATTTCAGTATTTCGTATTCATATTATGCTTTGTTTAGTATTACTAATATATTCGTTATGGTACTTTTATAATAATAAAAGTACCATGAGTGTGATTTTATTTTTAAACATAATGTTACACGAAAACATCATTATCAATTTTTATGATGTGTTGTCTATTAATTTCAAGTATTCAATTAGTGATTCAGAATATGTATTAACAGATTCATGAATCATATATACTCTTTTTAAGGATCATAGTGAATAATAACGTGTCACAAAGTTCTTACTAATGTAATTATATGGACCACTCTGTTTATGTACAATATCCACCATATTTTATTTATCACTCTGTTTGATTATAATATGGTTCACGATTTAACCGTGTATGATTCAAGAATCATGATAAGTCAATTATGAATCATAATTTTGCATAGGTGTATGATTCAAGAATCATGATAAGTCAATAATCATATAATTTTCATATATAACCAAATAATATAAGATTCACGATATGTCAGTATATGATTCATGAATCATATGACTCAAATTATGAATCATATGAATGCAAATCATGGACCATATGTATGCAAATTGTGAACCAAAATGCATGTTTTGAATATCTGATGTTTACATTATAGCTACCCAGAATATCAATCTAACATATCAAACCAAAATATTAACCCAAAATACATGTTCACTTCAATTCTCATATCATCTAGGCACATTCTTGCGGTGGTATTGTATTCTGCAAATGTAAATAAATATGATAAATTGACGCTGCATATAACTAATCATTATATGAATACAACATTACCAACATGAGTATTCCAAACGAAGAGTAGGGTTTTGGAATCGCGGCTGGGAGTGAGACGGATGGTTTAAGGTTGTTGATTTGTGAAATCGATGCTGAATTTTAATCGGAATCAAATCTTACCTAAATCCTAATTTTAGGAAGCTAATATTACTCTTGATTTTATCTAAATCAAGGAGGTTAAAATTTATGACTAATTCACCATTGAATGATTATAATTATTAAATTCAATATTTAAATCTTTCAATATTTACAAATTGACAAAAAATAGCCGTCAGATCTAAATATTTAATGGTCATGATTTGTTTGCATTTTACAACTAAAAGTTACTTTCCACCTGATCTGTACTCATTCATTTTTTATTCTAAAAGATTTTGTTCACATTCTATTTGAAGATCATGACTCCATAATCTATTGCGCAGTATTTTGTTATGACGTGAAAATGACAGAAAAATAATGTTAAATGCCATAGTTCTCACATAAATCCTTAATTTTACACTTTTGAATCCTCCTTCATAATCAATATAAATAGTTTACATATGGTGATGGATCAAATGAAACAGTTTAGTTTGGTTATAAAATAAAACGAAATCATGGCCACTCGTTTTGATTAAATCTACGTCTAGATTTAATCATCACATATATTATTTTTAATAATCATAAGGGTATATTTCTAATTAATACATGGAAATATATTTAAAATATTTCATAATTACATCTTCCTTGATTTTTGATAACGAATTGTGTGAAAGGGTTAAGTTCTAGAGAGACATGTAATTTTTGTGAGACGGAGGGACATCATCTCAACCGTTGATTTGTTTGATCTTGCGGTTGAGATTAAAGTTGGTTTTTGATTAAATTGGGTAGTTGGATTTGCAAAATGCAGGGGTGGTTGAGAGTGACGGTTATTAATATCAACCGTTAGATTAATAGAAATCAACAGACGAGATGATGTCTCTCCATCTCACAAAAAATTGATGATCCTCCTAGAACCATATCCTTGTGTGAATAATAATTTCCATGCAATCTAAAGACCCTGGTGGAGATTTTAACAAAAGAAAAAATATGACTATTTTATGATCACTATTGTTTATTATAATCATTTATTTTGACTTCAAAGTATGACAATTTGTGAGATGCTGTTTGGTTTTCCATCAGAATAAATATTTCACTTTGATTATTATTTTGATTCTTTAGATGATATGTTATAGATACTGTTTGGTTCTACTGATGGAAAACCATGCACATATGTAACGACGAATCATAGCACCAAATATTATTTGTGTCATGATGCCCTTTAAACCTCTCATGTGCCGTGATGTTACAACCTTCAAAGCTGTTGAAAGTATTCAAACATTTTTAATCAATTTCAATACCATAAAAATATGTGTTTATTTTTACAATGGGGTTTCTTCCTAAACCGAAAAAAGATAGATGAGGTTGAGTAGTGTTCTGGTAGGCAGACGTCTTCGAGCATCAGAGACTGCGATTCAATTTCGAATCTCATCGATAATTCAATCAATTTTATTTCCTCAAATCAAGGAAACCACTTAAAATATATGATTATCTTATGACTAATTTATCCTCACACCTAATTTATTAATATTTTTATGATTAATTATTTAAATTATCTTAATTTCGCTTGCAGATCTAAACCATTTACGAATCGGTGGCTTAGATTCCGTTTTATGTTACATCTCATAATCCGTTTCACCTAATCCGCTCTCTTTACATGTTATTGCGTTCTCATTTTTAGCCTTACAATACAATATATGACGTCTATAATATTATTGTCAAATCATAAGATATACTTTTTTGAGTTAGCACTCTAATACTAGACATATCTAATTTCAGATTTAGCTACAAAATAATTGTATTATATAAGTTTCTATATTATTATTATTATATATTTGTTTTCAAATCAGAATTTGCTCAAATTAATATTGAGACAAATTATTAGTGCCTTGGGTAGTGAGATGCAATGCATTTATAATTACGATTTCAAAAATCTTCATAGAAAATGAGTTGTTGTTCAAGCGAAGTTTTTATTTTTTTACCTGATATTTCCATTTCACTACATATAAATCATTGCTAAATTTTATAGTAAATAAAATAAGTCAACATATTTATTTCACATGCATACCATGCAAATATTTAATTTATTGTACAAGGAGTTTGAAGGCAGGAATCGTTATTTTGCTCATAATATCAACTTAAAAATTTCCCTTTGTTTAATAATTTTTTTAAAATACATAGTTTGACAAATATGATTAAATATTATGAATACAAGTTTTCATGTCATCACGAGAAGCTACTTTGGGTATTCTGCTTATCAAGACGGACAAGGCCAAAGTTTAGCCGATCCCCTACTCTAAATGACCAAATTTGAATAACATCACCAACTACTAATTTGTTCTTTTGCACAATATGACTCCAGGGATATTGTAAGATGTAACAATAAGTAGATTGCGTTATAAATCTCTTACGCAAATTTATGTGGAAAAAATCTAGTTGCGTATCCCATATTATAGTGTTAATACGATTCTGTGTATTTTTATGGTTTTTGTGATTCAAAAAGTCATTCTCCTCTATGGTCAAGAAATCACGACTTTCCCTTATCATCTTTTTGGATGGAATCAGTAGTCGTACTTGATCGGAGCTAACGTCAGTGGCCGTGAGATGCTTTTGTACAAGCAACATCACACGAGTTCCGCCTAATTCATGGATCTTACCTTCCAAATTATATGGAATTGTTGTATTTATCATCATTTCAATATGTTTTCTCTTTTTGGAAAGAGGTTTGACCACCTTTAGATAATCATTGACATAAACATCTGAATCTATTGATTGAGACGTTTGAGTCACAATTTTACAATCGATCACCCTTGAACAAAGGTTTTTTCGCTTTCTTAAATGTGTTTTTGATGCTATCTTAGCAACATTTTCATCATTAGAATCGTATTTAGGATGATAGCTAATAAATGAATTATTCTCTAAAAAATAATGAATACGATGAACATCAACCTGTGTCATGCATCTAATGCGAAATAGCATTAGTGCAAGACAATGTATTGTTGTTGAAATAAAATGCAGTCTCATTGTTAAATGGCCTTTGAGATCTGAAATTTCTGGATGAGATAATGTAATGTATGGCAAATTTGATGTCATTTTATAGTTTAGTAATGGCTTGCATTTAATACACCGGATTTTGGAACATAACAATATCATTATATTTCTTGTTAATTGAATAATGTGTTAATTAGTTTGGAAAATTGTGAAGTTTTATCAATATTCAATTTTTTTAAATAATTAAAACATTATAACTGTTTTAAATTGTGTTGTAAAACTTATAACATTAATCAAATGGATTTTGATGATGCATGAGATGATTCAAAAGGTTAGTAGAAGTTCATAATATTTAATTGAGAAGTAGAGGCATTTCTAGGTTGTCAGTGAAAAAAATTAAATGTTGTTTTCTTTTAAAAACAAATTCTCGTATATCATTTGTTAGTTACAATAAATGTGTTTTAAAACAAAATTTCTTATTATCATATGTTAGTTACTATAAATGTGTGTAGATATTAATATTGGGGGATAAGATTTAGTAGGACACTCAAATATTTGTGAGATAGTAAGAAATAATCTCAACCATTGATTTTTTAATAATTCAATGGACAAGATTAAAAATAAAAAATCTCCAAATCCAATCGCACGGATTTTCGCAAATTCAACCGCCAACTTTAATAAAATTAACTTTAATCTCAACCGTTTGATTAATCAAATCAACGGTTCAAATTTCGCCCTTATGTCTTACATAAATTAACACCCCTAGAATCTAACCTTTAATACTAGTTATCTAAATTTGAAAAGCTTCTACCAAGACAGGGAAGAAAAATAAAAGAGTAAGTAAAAGACTATCTAACTTCGATTTTTAAGGTTTGTCAATCTCATTTAATATGCGAGGAGGTGCTATGTTGGTTGAGGAACCTGACAAAGGAACCTCAGGGCCAGGGTTCGAACCCTGGCCTCACCAATTTACCTCAGATTTTTTCTGGGGCTTCATTCCTCCCGCTACGTGCGAGGAGGTCTTTCTTTCCTCCCGCGCGAGCGAGGAGGTTGTGTGTGTGTTGTGCAGGAGGCTTTCTTCCTTGCTTGCCTTTGGACGTGGGGCTTGTTCGCGTCGGTGTTCATGAAAGTGGTGGTCGTGTAAGCAGAGCGGAAAGACATACGCGCTTGATTGGCTAAACATGTTTGTCAATGATTGGGTGAAGGTGTCCGTTGTGACATGTGCTACTAGTGATTAGAATAGGATTCTCATGTATGAGATCTTAGACGAATTGTACCCATTGTAACCGCTATCAAAAAAAAAATCTCATTTAATATGCGAGTAATTATAAGGGACGATTACAAAAATAGAATCTCTCTGTATCGTTCCAATTTTATCGGATTTAGTAATAGCCATAAAGTGCAAGATGATTTGATTGGTGGCAGGGATTGTTATAATGTGGTGTTTGGGATGACTCGGATCCGATTGGACCAGCTGCTCAAGTTCCTCTTTCCGGGCGAGCAAAATGTTTTTTGGATTTGGCCTTTTCAGCTATGTTAGCTTGGTTTGTCCAAGCAATTTTGTTTGCAGGCAGTATTTTGTTTTGCTTCTAGTTTTTAGGTTAGTTCCCGAGTTTGTGGGTTCAGCTGTTTGCTCCGGCGCCTATCCTAGTTTGGGTCTGTCCTCTTAGGATAGTGCTAGTGTTTTGGTGGTTGATGCTTGTTTTCTATTGCTTTTTTGTGATAGGATCCAAGCATTTCCCTCCGCCTTGTAATGCCCTGATCCGGACTATTCGGATCTTTATCAATAAAATTCTAGCAAAAGCCAGTTTATAAAAAAATATCTCGGCTACCGCCTCATTTCAAATATGATGCTGGACTATTTTGATTTTCATTTCACTAATTATGTTGCTAATTTCAACTAGTTTTTAATTATTAGAATCTTGGAATATGGCTTTGAAAGTTAAAGTTATCAATTGTGGAAATGGTTCAAGGAGGACCAATACATTTATGTGAGACGGAAGGACATCATCTCAACCGTTGATTTTCATCAATCCAACGGTTAATATTGATAACCGTCACTCACTAACCGCCCCTGTTTTTTGCTAATTCATTATAAATTTAATTAAAAATCAATTTAATCTCAACCGCTAGATTAATCTAAACCAACGGTTGAGATTAAGTCTTTATGTCTCACAAAAATTTACTGTCCTTCTAGAACTCAACCCTATCAATTGTTATATATATTAATTAATAAGGAAGAAGTTCGAGAAGAAAATAAAGCTTTTTGTAAAACGGTGAGACATAATCTCACTCATTGATTACTTATATTTCAACGAGCGAGATTCAAATTAATAAATAACCGTCAAATCCAACCGCTCGTGTTTTTTTGCAAATGTAACAGTCCAATTAATTAAAAAACCAAATTTAGTTTCAACCGTCTGATTAATCAAATCAACATTGAATTTACAAAAATACTTAAGGGTCCGCGGATTAAATTCCTTTAGGGTCCGCGGTCAGCTCGGCCCGGTCCAGTTCAGACAATCAGTAGCTTTTTGATTAGGGTGTCAATCCTAATCGGAGGGAGCTTCTTGGACGGCAAAAATTCCAGAGCTTAGGATAGAGAATAGCGATCGAGCTTCAGCCTCAGTCTTCAAAATTGATAAATCTTCGAACTCATTTTTAGTTTTTTATTTTAGTACAATGTTTTCAATGAGTAGCTAAATTTTCGTACATTTTGGGAAATTGAGTTGCAACGTTATTTGAGACTGTTGAATAGCATGTTTTAATCTATTGAATTATGTTCTTCGTTACAATTGCATGTATTGTTATTTGCTTAACTCAGCCTAGCGGTTGAACTTAGGTTTATAGCAATTGCATGATTTCTAATTGGATTGTCATAGTAGAAAAGCCTAGCGGTAGAGCTATTGTGGTAGTTTGATTAGGTAATTGTTACATCTTCTTGAGACTCTAGCGGGTAATAGAACATAGAACTAGAATTAGGTAACAACCCTAGCGGGACTATCTAATTATATAGAACTATTATAATTCATTGGATTGAAACTTGTCTGGTCTGTGATTACTAGTTGTAACGAGATTCCCTAACTGTAATTTCTCATTTAGTAGTAAAATCTTTAATTTTAGTTTACAATCAATCTTCCAACAAATCCCTGATAAGAGTAGAATTAGTTGTAGTATAACTTCGACATTAGATTACTTTCCCTTGGGTTCGACCCTGCTTACTGCTACACTAGTTTTGAGTAGGATTATAAATTTAGATTTGCAGTTCACAACGACGCGCTGTCAGAACTTAAAAAGATGATGAAAACATGATGGTTGATCAATGACAAATTCATCAACTACCACCATACCATCCTCCATACCAACAACAAAGGGGTTCAACTCAAACGGACAATACGAAATAGAGAAGACTTATAATTAATGGAGCACAAACAAATTGTTAGAAGACGTGGTGAAGGACTTGGCATTTAATTAAATCAAAACCATTGGCACAGTTAAAGAATTAACGAGGAAAATGTCATAGATCACCCTACCATGTTCGAAAAATAAAATGTCAAAAGAAAACTCACATCACAACCTACTACATGTCCTCAAAAAACATAAATTTTATTTCACTAGGGAGCGGAGGAAGTCTTCAAAATGAGCAAAAAGAAAGTAAATTGGAGAAAAAACCATCAAACCCCGCGGAGGGTACACAATTAAAGACTATAGAGGCTGAAGATTTATATAAATAGGGGTAATTGCAGTAAACTACTATTATAATACTCCATTTTGCAGTAAATCAATATTTTAACAGCTAATTACGAAATGCCTATATTATAATAACTCTGTTATCAAAAAACCACCATTGACACTATTCCGTTAAAACTTCCGTTAAGTGCGTGTACGCGTGGCAATAAAATATTGTTTTTTATTTAAATTACCGAAAACCACTAATCAAATATAGCTACATTCGTAGCCTCAACATCATTCCCTAGTGTTACCTATATATCCAGGTGATGGTTTTTGATAATGGAGATATTATAATAAAGTCATTCCGTAATTATTTATTAAAGTGGTGATTTTTTGCAATAAAAGACATTATAATGGTGGTTTTTTGAATTGTTCGAATTAAAGTTAAATACCCACGCGTCGTATGGCGCGTGTTTTTACAATTTCTAACAGAGTTGTATCATTGGTGGTTTTTTGATAAAGGAGGTGTTATAATATAGGCATTTCATAATTAGTTGTTAAAATGGTGGTTTACTGCAAAACATGGTATTATAATGGTGGTTTACTGCAAAATAGGGTATTATAATGGTGGTTTACTGGAATTACTCCATATATAAATATTCAGTACCTCCGCGGCAAGAAATACTTCTGGGTTCCCAATACTGCTCTTGGAAATTTTGTTTCATCGATTTTTACTCCTCTACATGTCGACCACTAAAATAGAAATTGATACACACCGTGGAGAATTATCAATGGAGGTAAATGGTGAGGTGATGAACTTCAACTCATACGAATGGAAGCGATCTCCAGCAGAAACCATTGAGTCATTTCTGAATATTTACCAATTCAAAGGTGAACCACTATCGATGATAAACAAAAATAATATATATTCGAGCGCGAATTACCTAGAAAGATATACCGTTATCCTAACTAAATATTCAAACTTAAGAAGGTGTTGTTTTGGAAACGACATTAAACAAGTGCAGTTATTGGGAGATAACCCAAATTTATGTAATTAGTTATATTTAAATATCATAACACATATTGTATTTTATTTAAATTTGAGTCTTCTATGTGTCTTATCTAGATGCTTTTGTTGTACCGTGGAAACACGATTCAATTTAAGTGTAGGGTAGGGTAGTTAATATACTGCGTTGGCACGTTTTATTTATTTGCATACATTTTGATTTAGTTTATGAGTACGTTTAATTATTTAGCATGAGTTGTGTTATGTATGAATATGTTGCATGTTGTCATGAAATTCTAAGTTTAGTAATTGTTTTATACTCTATGATAGGAAAAGTGACACAAATCATAAGATATACTTTTTCGAGTTTAGCATTCTAGTACTAGACATAAATTTGGCTACATAGTAATTGTATTATATAAGTTTCTATATTATTATTATTATTATATTTGTTATCTAAACAGACTTCGCTCGAAATAATATTGAGACAAATTATTAGTGTCTTAAGGTAGTGAGATGCAATGCACATATACTTACTATGAGTTGTTTTCAAGCAAAATTTTAATTTTAATTTACCTTATATTTCCATTTCACTACATTGAGACCATGCTAAATTTTGTAGTAAATAAAATAAGTCAATATTGTAATTTCACATGCATAACATGCAAATATTTAATTTATTGTACGACAAGTTTGAAGGCAGTAATTGTTTTTTTTGCACATAATATCAGCTTAAAAATTTCCCTTTATTTAATTTTTATTTAAAATGCATAGTTTTGACAAATATGACAAAATTTTAAGAATACAAGGTTTCACGTCAGGGATTATATTTATCAAGACGGACAAGGCCAAAGTTTAGCTTATCCCCTACTCTAAATGACCAAATTTGAATAATATCACCAACTACTAATTCGTTCTTTTGCACAATATGACTCCAAGGATATTGTAACACGTAGTAATAACTAGATTGAGATGTAAATTTCTTACGCAACTTTATGTAGAAAAAATCTAGTCGTGTATCCCATATTGTAGTCTCAATATGATTCTGTTTATCTTTATGGTTTCTGTGATTCAAAAAGTCAATCTCTTCTAGGGTCAAGAAATTATAACTTTCCCTTATCATCATACTGTTTGGAATCACTAGTAAGTTTAGAAAGTAGCTAGCGTCGCTGGCCGTGAGATGCTTCTGCATGAGCAGCATCACACGAGTTCCGCCTAAATCATGGATCTTATCTTTCAAATAGTCCGGAATTGTTGTATTTATCATCATTTCAATATGTTTTCTCTTTTTGGTAAGAGGTTTGACTACCTTTATATCATCACTTATATAAACATTTGTATCTATCGATTCAGTCATTTGAGTCACACTTTTACAATCAACCAGTGTCATGCATCTAACGCCAACTAGCATTAGTGCAAGACAATATATTGTTGTTGAAATAAAATGTAGCCTCATTGTTATATGCCCTTTGAGATCTGAAAATTATGGACTACATAATGTAATGTATGTGAATTTGATGTCATTTTATAGTTTAGTAATGACTTGCATTTAATGCACCTGATTTTGGAACACAGCAATACCGTTATATTACTTGTTATTATTGAAAAATGTGTTAATTAAAGTTTATAAAATTGTGAAATTTTATCAATATTAAAAATATTTTAAAATAACGAAAAACATTTTAAATGTTTTAATTTGCATTGTGAAAAATTGTAAAATTAATCAAATGAATTTGATGATGCATGAGATCAAATGGTTAGTAGAACTTCATAATATTTAACTGAGAAGTGGTAGAGGCATTTTTAGGTTCTCAGTGATAAAACATTAAATGTTGTTTTCTTTTTAAAACAATTTCACGTGTATCATTTGTTAGTTACTGCAAATGTGTTTTAAAACAAATTCTCTTATTATCATATGTTCGTTACTATAAATGTGTGTAGATATTAATATCGGAGGAAAAGATTATGAGGACACTCAAATATTTGTTAAACCGTAGGACATGATCTCAACCGTTGATTTTTCGATAATTCAATGGATGGGATTAAAAGTAAAAAAAACCTCCAAATCCAACCCCCGGGTTTTTCGCAAATTCAACCGCCAACTTCAATAAAATTTAAATTTAATCTCAACCGTTAGACTAATCGAATCAACGGTTCAAATCTAGTCCTTATGACTCACATTTATTAAATATCCCCAAGAAACTAATCCTTAATATTTGTTATCAAATTTGAAAAATTGATTAACTTCTACCATGATAGAGAAGAAAAATAAAGAGTAAGAAAAGACTATCTAATTTTAATCTTCAAGGTTTGCAATCAATTTCATTTGATATGCGAGTAATTATAAGGGACAATTACAAAAATATGATCTAGACTACCGCTTGATTTCAAATAAGAGGCCGGACTATTTTGATTTTCATTTCACTAGTTTGAAGCTAATTTCAACTAGTTTATAATTATTAGAATCTTTGAATACCGATTTGAAAGATAAAGTTATCAATTGTTGTTGATAATTTTTAATAAGGAATAAATTTCAGAAGATCATGTAACTTTGTGTAAGACGGTGAGACATAATCTCGCCTGTAATTATTTATACTTCAATGGGCGAGATTCAATTAAGAACTAACCGTCAAATCCAACTGCTTGTGTTTTTTTGCAAATCTAACTGCCCAATTAATTAAAAACCAACTTAAATCTCAACCGTCTGATTAATCAAATCAATGGTTGAGATATTGCTCTTCCTTCATACACGTATTTGTAGTCCTTCTTAATCATATCCCTATTTAATAATATTTAAACTTAAATATTAAAATTATAAATGGAAAATTAAAGACTTTAAATACTCAAAGAAAAATAATTTTACGTACAATTTAACGATGGCTAATAACTAAATTAAATCTAACAAAAAAAATCGGATTTATACAAGCATTTGTTTTGACATGCTTTATTTTTCATATTTGATGTTTAACTAATGCCATTTCATGTGACACGCTTTTTCATACTTGAATGTAATTAACAGCATTAGTTTATATTTATATAATCTAGGATCTAGAGAGACACATATATTTTGTGAAATCAAAGGACGTAATCTTAGGCGTTGATTTGATTAATTCGACGGTTGAGATTAAAGTTGGTTTTTAATTATTGGGCAGTTGAATTTGCAAAAAACGCGAGCGGTTATGGATTGACGGTTATCGTTATCAACCGTTGGATTAATAGAAATGAATGACTGAGATTGTGTCCTTCGGTCCTACTAAAAGATGATTGTCCCTCTAGAACCTATTCCATGTAAATGGTAATACATTCATAGGGTTAAGTTTTAGAGGGACATATAATTTTTGTGAGACAGAGAGATATAATCTCAAGCTTTGATTTGATTGATCTAGCGGTTGAGGTAAAAGTTGGTTTTTAATTAAATTATGCGGTTGAATTCGCAAAATGCAGGGGTGGTTGACAATGACGGTTACTAATATCAACCATTTGATTAATAGAAATCAACGGTCTAGATCATGTCCCTCTGTCTCACAAATTTGATGGTCCTTCTCAAACTCATTCCTACATCAATATTATATTCAATTTTATTTTTTTATTACTTTATTTTTAATTGGGATATAATTTGCGCAGAATTTTGTATTTGATTAAATAAAGTCTTTATTTTTATTTCTTTTTATACTTGAATATTTAAAAATTATTAAAAAAATTGATAAAATTAGCTTTAAATTTGGTGTTCAAAGATTCTATGAATTACAAGTTATTTTGCAATTTAGTCTAAAATTAGTGAATTGAAAATCAAAATAGCCCGGAGTCCTACTTGAATTTAAGTGGTGCTCCACGCCATGATTTTGTATCTATCCCTAATTATAATGCCTCTATCAACAGAAATATACCATTCAGTCTCACTTCATTCACCATCAAAGTCCTATATTTATGATGCAAACCGCTATGTCGACATAATTTTCAAACTAGATGTAATGACTACTAGTTGGCAATGGTATGAAATTTGAAATCAGAGTTTATAAGTATGTTTAGAAGAGATCATTGTATCAATTGGATAATGATCTCTATAAGCCGCCTGTCACGGACCTAAATGCCGACTACTAAGTTGTGCAGCGCTTAGCAAGAACTTCTATCCAAACTAGATAAGAAATCCTTCTCCGAAAGTTACTTAATGCGCTATAACTACAAGAGAACTTAGAATGTTAAAGAACTTAGAGAACATGAGAGCTTTGAGAGTTTGTAAGAATGATTTGTATTTATGAGGTGGTTTGGAGCAAATGACTGCAAATGACTCGTCTCCTATTTATATATTTACATCTTCTCAACGGATTATTCCAAGAATATTCGTGGCATATTCCTACAAAAGGATCTTTCCCCAAGCTTCCAAACTTTTCTGCAATGTTCCTCGACGTTCGAAACTCTTCATGAACTTGGGTTGGATCTTCTTTCTCTTTGGGCTAGACTACCTGGCTAGCCTTTAGGCTAACTGATGGATTAAGTCACTTAGTCCAATTCTCTTGTCATGATCTGACTGAACTTCATTTTCAAGTCCAAAACAAACGAGCCGTAACATGCGTATAACCCAAACTTGAGAAGGTACCTTTAGTAAAAGGTCTTCATGAAAATATTTTGAGTTGAATCGAATTGTGCGATAGAAAGGTAATGTTGCAAAGAATGGTGTTGTGACTTTTCAAGTTATACTGTGACTATGTTTCTACATATAAAGTCAGATGAAGTTAAATTCATCATATAATTTGTTATAAGGTAAAAATAAAAAGTGAGATATAAGAATTTACAAACTATAAGATAAAGAAATTTTTAGTAAGAATATTGTACCTAACATTAATTCTCATCCCTTATTACACCACGGAAAATGATTATGTAAAACAAAAAACCAAAATATCAAGATTAAGCTCGAGTCGCAATTGATTTGAAAAATGTGAAAAACGTGAAAAATGGAAAAATTATCTATTAAAATGAGAGATGAGTACAACATGCAATATCATTAATCCGGTTCTCATTCGTCCAAGAACGTAAAATACAACATTGAGATGTGAAAGAAAAGAAATTGATAATTTAATACTTTTTTTTCCGATAGCGGTTACATTGGGTACAATTCATAGAGATCGTATACATGATATCTATTCTAATCATTTGAAGCTCTGGTCACAACAACGGACATCCAACCCATAATCGACAAGCATCAAGCATGCATGTCTCTTCCGCATAGATGAAGAACGACGCGAAACTCCACGTCCAAGGGCAACGATAAGGAAGACAAGCCTCCAAGAGAACAACAGGAATACGGGCGAAGAGCCTCCACGCACGTTTGGATGGACGGGGTGAAGAGCCTCCATGCACAGGGCAGGAGGTAGGCAACAGCCTCCCACAAGGGATGAGCACTTCTCACAAAATGTGAGAAATGATGCGTCCAGGGCGACTCGAACTCGAGCGCTCTTGGTTGATAGACCAAGACCATGACCATCAGGCCACCACCCCTTCTGCGATAATGAGAGATGTGTCATATTGTACCAACTGAATCCATTAAATAAAACAAGAAACACACTTCTCTTTACTTTAAATTTCTTGTCGCTCTTTGAAAAAATTTGAAAATAGAATAATTCTAAAGTATGTAAAGAGAAATAATAGAAAGAGCAGAAAATTAGTAGTCTCAAGTGATAATTTAGTACGTACTATTGTTAAGATCGCAACAACTTATGAACAAACACCCAAAAAATAAGAGAAGAAAAACACGAACAATAAGACACAATATTTGTTAACCCAATATTTGTGCACGTTGTACTAACTTTACTAATGAATACCTTTTTTACTGAATTGGGAAAACTCTCCACATTAATGAGATTGTTTGATTCCTGAAGTTGGTTAACAAATTCCATGTATCACTTATTGTATCATAATTTGCTTAAAGTCATACATGCGCTTTAAACTTGGTGATGCTGAGCGTTTTGCCCTACAGTTTGCGGAGAAATGGGTCGCACAAAGGGGATGGACAAAAGGGGTAGTGCACGTTGGTGGGAGAGTCTTAAGAGTCCAATTGGATTGTATAATACCTCATTTCAAAGAAAACGACGACGCGATCAAGTTTTAAGATGTCATTCTTACATCCAAGAGCTTTTCCTATTTTATTTTAAACTTTTAATGTTTTTAGTAGATAAGTTTCTAAATTCCGATTTTTAATTAACATTTCTAATTTCGATTGGTTTAGAAATTTCATTATCTTGTAAAAGTCAGTAGAATTTGGTCTCTTTATTTCTTAATTTTTAGAATTTGTTTGATATATAAACAAATTTAGAAAAGGAGAAATCAGATTTCAGGTAATAAAATTTCAAAACTTTCTCTACATATTTGTAATTTACAGTAGGAGTTCAAGATCAAGCACTATTATTCATCTTGACCACACACGCTACATCACCACCAGGTTACGGTGATCATGTAGTAAACTTAGGTGAGGCTACATGAAGCCCGGTATCGTCAACTACTTGCATAGTTTAATATTGCAGTAATAGTGCCATGCAAGTGGCCTGTGAAGGATAAACAGTAATTACACAAGCAACAATGACATTTCATTTCAAGACATGCAACCAATGACCCAATGCAATCTCAAGCATATTTCATTCATGATCTTTAGCCAATTCTTATACAAAGAATGGGACTCAAAAGGCAAATGTACCAACAAAATTGGCAATAATTGCTGGTCACAGCATGCACAAGCCATAATATATGTAGGGGCCCTCTTACATTATCAGACCTGCAAAGTGGAATTGAAAAAAGTGAGTCTAATAAAAGAAACCAAGGTAAGAATATGATAGGACCATGAGTGCCACCCAACAAGGTAAAATCAAAGGCAATGTTTGTAATTTGACTTCATTTTAGCCATCGATAACAAAGATAAAATTAAAAACTTGGGTACATCAAACTTGGCTATTCCTGCTTATTTTAGAATCCAGTTAAGCAGCTTGATGCAAGCTAGTAGCTACCGCAAGTTTTTTTTATAAATTCCTCAAAGCAAAGACAGACACATCTCAACTCAATAACAGCCAGTTAAACAGTACTAGTTTCAGTGGTCCTTTTAATAAAGCAAAATTCATTAAATCATACACCCTCAACTTCAAATTCCTCAATACACTAGCATGCCGACTGTAAATACAAAGAGTTGTGCCTCAGTTTTAAGTTAACAGGTGTCTGGGTATATAAAAGGTTAATTTCACAAAGGTAAAAAAATCTGTATTTGAGACAACAATTTCATTCTGGTAACTTCAATTCAAAGCTGAAATACCTGCATCAGCTACGATTTGACATGGACTTCAATCATATCATCGTCTTCCATGCCAAGAGATTCGGGAGTTGCTGAAGGGTTGATTTTATCCCCATCAAAGCTAAAGACCAAATTTTGTGCATCAAGCTTCATTTTAGTAGCGTAATTATTGAAAAGTCGCTCCAATTTTTCATCCTGCAATGACAAACACAAACTAATGCATGAATATGCAGGGAACAGATTAAGTAAATATCAAGGGCTATATGCCTACCTAAACTCTAAATATATTCGTAAGTTTTAGCATTCGCATATATACGGACTTATAAGCATCTTACATATTTGAATACACCAGGCCAGACAGATTCATCAAATATTCAAATATAAATAGACCTTCAACTGCAGATTATTTAAGTTTGTTGAATGTTTAAAACTATATAGAACTACAAAAGACCACACAATGACACACGCATAGAAGACTTGAGTATCATAAACATTTGTAGTGAAGACCATCAATGTGCAAGGGAGACTTGGATCGGGAGATACTATGTTATAACCAATTATCTGCATTTGTTAGTCCACATGTTAGTTTCACACTTTCAACGTCTGATAGACCGAATCAAACGCCAGTATCAAACAAAATTCTCTAACACAAAGCTATCTACTGAATAAGCACGTTAATCCTTAACAGATTAAGACATAATTTGGTGTCAGAGATGCCTGCGTTAATCAATATTGTCCATTTGACAAAATTTCAGAACTTAATGATGACGCAAAACACCCTTCATCCATAAATGGAGTTGCACATAGCCAGATTTAGGAAAACTAGTAACTGCATGCACTCATGCAAAAGTTAAAAAATCCTTGTTTGCCTCGGGCCTCGGGACTCAGAGTAGCACTGAACTCCAATGAGATTAAAACTATATACAGTGATTATTAGAAACAAATTACATTTGATTTGGTCATGCCAAAGCTCAACCATCTCAGAGATTCTTCTCAAACTGATAGGATAATAAAAACGCAAAAACAATTCGAATAAGAGAAATACATAACACGATTATCAAAATATGACATCTAAATTTGCATCAGATATAGCTAAAATAGTTAATACTTAATAGAATACAAATATACACTTCAGAAAAGCATACTAATGTACCTTGTAAATGCGAAACTGATTGAGACTTTCTTTTTCTTGGATGGAAATAACTATTTTGGCCCTTTCAATAGCCGGTTTCACAACCACAGGTACTTCTGACGGGTCTTCCATAGCCGAATTCAAAACATTACTAGTTGCATTTGCGAGAGAGTCTTCTACATCCACCCATCCAGTGATTGCGGAAACCAGTTCCTGCCTCTGCAATCTTAAACATGGATGGCTAATAAATACATCACCGTATGAGTTAGAAGAGTATAAAATGTAATTAGTAAATTGTAACTTTAAGGCGAACTGTAGGTATGGGCCATGAATATGTCGGCAGTCGTCTAATTCTGGCACGTATACAGCCTAATTTGAACAACAATTGTGTATAATATATAGTCTGATATTGCTTGCCACTAGCATTTCCTGGCATTTTCAGTTTAACTGTGATTTAAGTAATAAACAATTGATACATAACTTCACAACAGCTGTTGATGTAGCAGCCTAATAAACCGATACATAAATAATACGCAGAGTCGCAGATGACAAATCCAACAGCAAAAATACTATATAAGGTAATTAGTCAGTTTATGTATTTTGCAGTATCTCCGCCTGGAAACTCTATAGCAGTATAACCAAACAGGGTTAACATCATGGGTACCTTAATTTCTTAATTAAAGAATCCTCGCCAATTTTAAGTAAGTTAGAAGGGACTTCAGGAGGCGGCGGTAGCCAATCTTCTTCCTCCTCCTCACAATCTATAACCACACATTTTTCCTTGTCCATCTTCTCAACCTATTTAATTAACAAAACCTCAAACTCCAACTCAAAATCAATGCACTAAGTATCGACTAGCCAGAATAACAAAACAATAAAACGTTCCGGAATAAAATACCACAACATTAGTCTTCTGCTTCTTAGACTTCACAGCCGGTCTAAGATCGTCATCATCTGTGGAACACAGAATAAACACCATGCAAAAAGATTAAACATTAAACCGAACCAAAGAATTGAAAAAAAATCAATCAATCAAAAAGACGCTATAAACAACTCTCACCATCATCATCAAGCAATACGAAATTGGAAGGCTGAACACGATGGTAATCGAACAACGGTTCGAATTCGTCGTCTGACTGCAACAGCATCGTAACTCATTACTCAGTTAATCGCAACACGAAAAACAAAACCCTAGAAAATAAAATAGAGTGCAAAATTGAAACTTTGCGATACCATGGAGAAATTGAAAGCTGATGATGTCGAGAGCGATTGATACTGACTCCAGCGTCGAACTGATTTTCCGTACACACTTGCTGCGACTCCGGCGCTGCCTTTTGATTTTGAAATCCAATTTGATCACTTTTAGATTTATTTGTTTATTTATTCAAATTATTAAACTGTAAATATT